>JABUQX010061763.1:0-5000 GCA_015478945.1 Trachelipus rathkii
AGATAATAATAATAATAATAAAGAAAATCGAATTATTTAAAAAAACTTTAGAAATATTTTTAGTTAACATCGAACGAATAATATAAATGTAAGTGAATAATTGTTAATTTTAAATAAGAACTTAGAAAGATTTTAATAAAATACATGTTATGTTAGCAGAGAAGAACTTATTTTGTTATTTTTATACTTATTACATGGCTAAAGATGATGTAAAGCAGTAAGTCAATAGAACAAAACGTGGCATAGCTTGGTTGTAGAGGAGGGGTGCTAGGGGCTATTACTGATTTACTGATTTATTGCTTTAAGGTACGTAAAATATATGTTTTTAATAAAATTTCATAAAATTTTAGTAAAAGTTATTTTAAAACTTGATAGTTATAAAATTTATAAACAAAAAGTATTAACAGTTAATAATAAATTCTTTGTTCAAAGATAATGATTGATTTATTATAGAAGTTTTAAGAAACTTTGAAATAATTTTAGTTATATTTGAATGAGTAATATAAATGTACGTGTTTAATTAAAACATAAAATGTTTTAATAAATTATACGTTATGTGTGTAAGTGTGTGTGCGTGTGTGTGTGTAAGCAAATCTGTGTGTGAGTGTAAGTAAATCTGTGTGTGAGTGTAAGTAAATCTGTGTGTGTAAGTAAATCTGTGTGTGTGTAAGTAAATCTGTGTGTGAGTGTAAGTAAATCTGTGTGTGAGTGTAAGTAAATCTGTGTGAGTGTAAAGTAAATCTGTGTTAGTGTAAGTAAATCTGCGTGTGTAAAGTAAATCTGTGTGTGAGTGTGTGTGAGGTGTGTGTGTGTGTAAGTGTAAATGTAAGTGTCCTATGGGTAAATGTAAGTGTCATAGTGAATGTGTGTATAAGTGTCATAGTGAATGTGTGTATAAGTGTAAGTGTGTGTGTGTGTGTGTGACCGCGTGTGTATAAGTGTAAATGTAAGTGTCTATGGGTAAATGTAAGTGTATCAAAATAGTGAATGTGTGTGTGTGTGTGTGTGTGTGTGTGTGTGTGTGTGTGTGTGTGTGTGTGTGTGTGTGTGTGTGTGTGTGTGTTCTAAATAATAATAACAATAGGCATGAAGTAAATAACACTAAGTATAATAATAAAAAAATAAAATAATAAAAATAATAAAAATAATAATAAAAATAAATAAAAATAATAATAAAATAAATAAAAAGTATTAAAACAAAATAAAAAACATAATGTTAATAAATATATGAGTTAAAGCAGTAAAACATATGAGTTAAAGCAGTAAAACATATGAGTTAAAACAGTAAAACATGAGTTAAAGCAGTAAAACATGAGTTAAAGCAGTAAAGCAGTAAAACAAAAGCATACTAATCCCCCCTTGGTGTTAGGTCACACCTCTATTGATTTACTGATTTACTGCTTTAAGGTATGTAATGTTAATAAATATATGAGTTAAAGCAGTAAAACAAATGAGTTAAAGCAGTAAAACATGAGTTAAAGCAGTAAAGCAGTAAAACAAAAGCATACTAATCCCCTTGGTGCTATGTAACACCTCTATTGATTTACTGATTTACTGCTTTAAGGTATGTAATGTTAATAAATGTATGAGTTAAAGCAGTAAAACATATGAGTTAAAGCAGTAAAACATGAGTTAAAGCAGTAAAGCAGTAAAACAAAAGCATACTATCCCCTTGTTGTTATGTAACACCTCTATTGATTTACTGATTTACTGCTTTTTAAGGTATGTAATTGTTAATAAATATGAGAGTTAAAGCAGTAAAACATATGAGTTAAAAACATTAAAACATGAGTTAAAAGCAGTAAAAAGCAGTAAAACAAAAGCATACTAATCCCTTAGGTGTTAGGTAACACCTCTATTGATTTACTGATTTACTGCTTTAAGGTATGTAATGTTAATGTTTTTAATAAAATTTCGTACAGTTGTAGTAAAATAAAATGTTTATATATCAGACACTCTGGTTTCTTACATACAATTTTTAAAAATTTATAAATTAAAAAGTATTAAGTAAAATATAAAAAGATGTCTGTAATGAGTTACAGTTTTAGGTTCGCGAAAATGTTTTTAATAAAAATGTTTAAGTATGAAATAAAAATGAATGACTCGTAGTATATATATATATATATATATATATATATATATATATATATATATATATATATATATATATATATATATATATATATATATATATATATATTTCATTCGTGCGGGAATATTGCGCCTGCGGGCGCACGCGGCGGGCTGGTACGCGGAAATATGGCGCCTGCGGGCGCACGCGGCGGGCGGGAACGCGGAAATATTGCGCCTGCGGGCGCACGCGGCGGGCGGGAACGCGGCGGGTCGCACCTGCGGGTGCGGGGTCGTGGGCCTTCGCGCGGTGGGATCATGCTGCGGCCTGGTGGGCAGCTTATGATCTAGAGGTAGACAAAAGATGAGTCATCAAAGATGAATCATCAATATAGGTGGTATCAAAGATGACTTCATCAAAGATGAGTCATCAAAGATGAGGCAACAAAATTGAGCTTCGAGTGTGTGAGTGTAAGTGTAAGTGTACCTGTGCGTGTGAGTGTAAGTGTATATGGGCTAGTGTAAGTGTCTATGGCGAGTGTAAGTGCTTATAAGTGTTATAAAAATACTAACTCATAGTAGGAAGCATTCTAGCAGATTGTAATATACACCAATCGATTCCTCATACCTTATTACCTAGGGTAGACCCCATATTAGGGCTATTCTAGGCTCAGGGAGGCTAGAAAAGGCTGCTTAAGTGGCACTCAGTTGGCACTATGTGGCACTCACTTGGCACTCAGCTGGCGGCACTCGTGGCAGTGATTGGCCGCCTTGGCCGTCGTTGGCACTGACTTGTCACTCGCCTGGCACTCACCCTGTGGCACTCATCTAATACTGATCTAACACTATAGAACATCACTAGATACTCCTTACGTTGATTGGGAACCATCAAAGTTGAACCATCAATAAATCTGAGTCATCAAAGCTGAACCAACAATATAGGTACCATCAAAGATGACACCATCAAAGTTGAGCCATAAAAGTTGAGCCATCAAAGTTGAGCCATCAACAAAGGTGAGGCATCAAAGCTGGGGCATTAAAGTTGAGGCATCAAAGTTGGGGCATCAAAGTTGAGGCATCAAAGCTGAGGCATCAAAATTGTACCGTAGAATACAAAAGGGTTGACCGAAAAATTTGGGTTCTCAAAATTGCACCCTGGAAGACCAAAGGGTTGGTCGAAAAATTAGGGTTGCCGAAAATTAGGGTGGGTCAAAATTGACCCATGGAAGACCAAAGGGTTGGTAGTGTGTTTGTACGTGTGTATAAGTGTAAATGTAAGTGTCATAGTGAATGTGTGTATAAGTGTCATAGTGAGTGTATGTATAAGTGTAAGTGTGTGTGTGTGTGTGTGTGTGTGTGTGTGTGTGTGTGTGTGTGTGTGTGTGTGTGTGTGTGTAGGTGTTCAAGTTAGGATAGATCCATACATGCGTTCAAGTTAGGAACCGAAATATGTGACGGGTGGGCTACGGGCAAAAAAATTAGTGTGGGCCAAAATTGACCCATGGAATATGGCAAGGCCAAGGCCGAAATATCATGGTCAAACAAGGTAAAGACATCAAAAAAGGGCTAAGTCCCTAAAGGAAGGACAAAAAAAAAATTACCGTGGGTCAAAAATGACCCATGGTATCCTGTCAAGCTTTAGGAGAGAAAGGGCAAAGGACAAAAAGGTAAAGACACCAATAGGGCTAAGCCCCTAAAGAAAGGTGGCCAAAAATTAGGATGGGCCAAAATTGACCCATGGAAGACCAAAGGGTTGGTCGAAAAATTAGGGTGGGACACGTACAACGGTTGCTGACGCAACCGTTTGCTTCTTACCCTTCTTCGAGAAGAGTTGCCGAAAAATTAGGGTTGCCAAAAAATTAGAGGTTGCCAAAAAAATTTGGGTTCTCAAAAATTTGGGTTGCCCAAAAGGTCAAGAGCCAAAGGTCACTTGATCGGGTCGCGGTCAAAAAAAGGTCAAAAAGGGGGCGGAGCTACGTGCTCCAATATGGCCCTGATACTACTGGGGGGGATGTTTTCCATACCCCGTAGGGGAGGGGCGGAGGAACCCGCGACACCCAAATACAGAGCAGGGGTTCGGAGACCCTCCCGGAGGAGAGGAAATAATCCTACCCCCGTTGTTCCAGGCCGAGACCCCGACTCCTGCCATCGGGGCGGTATACCCTTAAGATTTAGTTAAAAAAAAATTAATAGAAAGTCTTTATTTTAACGAGAACCAATAAAAGGTCTCTAAATAGGCCTTCTAATCATATTACTATAATTATTAACAATAATTTTATTTTTTTTACATTTTCTATCCACAATTTTACGAGGATTCCAAAAATATAGCTATTGTAGTTTTGAGATTTTTTTTTTTTTTTTTTTTTTTTTTTTTATTTTCTGGACCAGCATTGGACCAACATTCCAGCAATGTATTCCGTTTTATTGTAGCATTAATAGTTTTTAAGATATATATGACGGCTAATCCAGACTAGCTGACCATATATATATATATATATATATATATATATATATATATATATATATATATATATATATATATATAACTTAAAAATATATATATATATAAATATATATGTATATATATATATATATATATATATATATATATATTATATATATATATATATATATATATATATATATATATAATTCTTTCCTACCAGTTACAGACGATATATATATATATATATATATATATATATATATATATATATATATATATATATATATATATATATATATATATATATATATATATATATATAAATATATATATATATATATATATATATATATATATATATATATATATATATATATATATATATATATAAACCACATTAAAATATAAATTAAAAAAGTCTCTGTTCAAAAATCCATGTGCGATACTTTAAGCGCACAAATTTAAAGTATTTGAATAATAGAAA
>JABUQX010061763.1:10000-15000 GCA_015478945.1 Trachelipus rathkii
GCTAGCAACCCGGTCCTTTACTTTTATGCTTGCAGTACTCCTGGACCAGCATTGGAATCTTATGGCCTAGAGGCACGATCTTCTGAAGAGCTCTGGGAGAACGAGTTTCGAGGCTAAATGGAAGATGCTAGTTCCACTGAAAGGGTGAAACCCTACCTGAGTGTATAACTCAAGGACTGGCATCAGAAACCATTGCGCTGAGAAACGTTTTTCTAAAGTGCTCTAGGATCAAGAGTTTCTGGGCTAGAAGGAAGAAAATGCTGGTTCAATTGACAGGGCGAAAGCCCTACATGAGAGATGGTATAATAATATAATAATAATAATAATAATAATAATAATAATAATAATAATAATAATAATAATAATAATAATAATAATAATAATAATAATAATAATAATAATAATAATAATAATAATAATAATAATAAATAATAATAATAATAATAATAATAATAATAA
The DNA here is from genome assembly GCA_015478945.1 of Trachelipus rathkii. Lineage (NCBI taxonomy): Eukaryota > Metazoa > Arthropoda > Malacostraca > Isopoda > Trachelipodidae > Trachelipus > Trachelipus rathkii. The sequence goes on from JABUQX010061763.1 coordinate 10,460, forward strand.
TAATAATAATAGTAATAATAACTGGATTAGAGGAAACATGAATAAACAATATTTTTTTCAGATCTAAAAAAAATTTGTGCATTTTGAAAAATTTCTTCTTCTTTAAAAAATTCTTTCTTTTTTTTTTTTTTTTTAAAATTTAGGTTTCTGTCTTGATTCTTCCTTGACTAATTTATGAAATTTTCACCTTCACTTAATCCAAAATGTTTTATTATTATTATTATTATTATTATTATTATTGTGTATGTGTGTGTGTGTGTGTGTGTGTGTGTATGTATGTATGTGTGTATTATTATTATTATTATTATAATTATAATTATAATTTTAATTATAATTATAATTATAATTATAATTATAATTATTATTATTATTATTATTATTATTATTATGTGTGTATGTGTGTGTGTATTATTCTTTTTCTGACAATTATTAAATTGTTATAATATTAACAGTGTAGTAATGATACATTGCATTCTTAATAAGAGAAACATAATGCTCACCGCCACTAACACCAGTAATATTATTATTGTATTACTCTTATAATTTTTTTTATTATTATTATCATTAATTGCGGTAAAATTATAATTATGATTATAATTATAATTATAATTATAATTATAATTATAATTATAATTATTATTATTATTATTATTATTATTATTATTATTATTATTATTATTATTATTATTATTATTATTATTATTATTATTATTATTATTATTATTATTATAATTATAATTATAATTATAATTATAATTATAATTATAATTATAATTATAATTATTATTATTATTATTATTATTATTATTATTATTATTATTATTATTATTATTATTATTATTATTATTATTAATAATATCTGTATTATTTAATTGATGTATTATTATTATTATTATTATTATTATTATTATGATTTGGTTCAGACATCGGTTAGTGTTGATCTGTCTGTATTATTATTATTATTATTATTATTATTATTATTATTATTATTTATTATTATTATTATTATTATTTTAAATTCTGCCCTCCAAATTTAAATTTTTGATATAATCGTTCGTTTCCTTCCAAAGATTTGTGGATTTTGTTCTTACTCTTCCTTCCATTGTTGTGTATTATTTTGAGGCTTTTCCTGTTTATAATTTGATTTCTTTATTTAGACCCTTTTCTGCTATTTTTCGTAAATTGCAATTTTAACACTTGCTTCATCGAATGCTTTGTTTAATTGAACTTATTAAAGTGACAATACTTTTTGTTACTAAATTTCTTCGAATTTTCCTCTTACCATTTTTCTTACCTATTCAGCACTATAACATTGATCGAATTTCCTTCTACTTCCATCGTTTTTCCCTACTGCTCTATTATTTTATTTCATCAAATTTCTCCATTGTTTTTAATAGATTTTATTCCCTGTATCTCTCCATCAATTTCCCAAACTGAATAGTTTGTTTCCTTACATAATTTTTCTTATCAGTTTACTTTCCGACAGACTCTTCTCTTCTTTGTATTTTAGTTTTTACATTTCGTCTCCTTTATTAACTCATATTTAGAAACCTTTCTTAAATACGTTTTCGAAAACCTAAACCTTAATGAAACAAGACATTTCTAATTAAGAACCTATTTTGTACTTGGTGCAAATAGGCTTACATAAGGTTACATACACACAGGTTTCGAGTCTAGTTTGCCTTATCACATCCAGTAACTCAATTTTTTTCTTCGGGTAGAGAATATTCCCACGTGCAATTAATAACAACTCACTTTAAAAAAAGAAATTCCCATTATACCCTCGAGCGGAGTCAACATTTTGATCCCTTCCTTTATTGCAGGTTTAACCTTTCATACTTTTTTTTGTATCCTTTTGTAATTTGGTAAAGAGACTCAAAAAGAAATAAAGTCATTGCAGAAATCTATGTTCAATATTGAGATTAGAAATTCTTCGTTGCTCGTTAAATCATATCACAGCGGGCGTATGGAGCAATATTTGCGAAAAGGCGTTTTCGCTTTGTTCTTACACAAAAACTTTTATGATAATGTGTATATGCTTTAAATAAGAGATTTTATTGTCTAAATGCATGAAAATTATATATATATATATATATATATATATATATATATATATATATATATATATATATATATATATATATATAACTCTTAACTATATAATATATATATATATATATGTAATATATATATATATAATAACTTAATAATATATATATATATATATATATATATATATATTTCTTTCTTCTTTCTAAATATATATATATATAATAATATATATATATATATATATATGATAATATATATTTATATATAGCAATAATATATATATATATATATATATATATATATATATATATATATATATATATATATATATATATATATATATATATATATATATATATATATTATATATATATATATATATATATATATATATATATTAGATATTCTTAGTTTTGAAGTTATTGTATTTACATAGAGGACCCAGTAGATTTGTTCCATATCATCTTAAAGTATTCCATTCCAAGTTTAAGGTCAATCGGTTCGGGGGTCAAAAGTTGCCATGTTGTGGATAATAGGCTTATTCAAAGTATTAACATGCGGCAGTTGTTATGCTGCCTCGGGTGAGTTAGTTCGTGCGTTTTTTGTTCCTTGGTTATACGTAAATGTCCTGTCAGATGAAGTGCACATTACACGGTGATCAGGAGTATATTTTAAGATAATATCCTTTTACATAATATTAGAATGTTTTAATATATTTTTAGATTATTAATAAAATTAAATATGTCATGGAAAGAGCTGTTTCTCATCGATTCAATGAAAATCAAATAAAGGGAATAAACTCCCCTCCCTCCCATTTTATAACTTGCGTAGAGAAATTTACATAATAGTGCATCTCTTGGAATTCATGAATGTTTATTGTTCTTGAGAAAGGTATGTATACCAACGCAAGATCGTTCGGACTGCATCAAGAAATGTAAAAAGTTATACGAATATCATCGTGGACTAGAAAAGCACAAAAAAAAGAAAGAGTGAGTTATGAAGACAAAAAGAAAAAGAATTTGAGGATAGTCTAGAATAGATGGTCTGTTCGATATATGCCATGCAAATAAATGCAATGGATATGATCAAAATAGAGGAAGATATACAGTTTTTGCATATGCAGCGACAAAAAGAACGTGTTGGTTGCATGTTGGGTATAGATAAGAAGGTAACAGCCGCAGAAGTACGGAAGGCTGAACGAGTAGCAAAGGAATTAAAAAGAAGAGAAAAGCAACTTTCGACCACTACAGATTCAGGTTAGTGAAGTTATGTAATTCAATTTTAAATAACTAATTTTTTACCAATTTGCACTTACTGTCAACCTGATGTTTCTTACATATTATATTTCACAACGCTATTGTCTGTCATAATATCGAGTAATCGTAGTTTGAAATGTATATTTCAGAATGTAATTATCTGTTATCCTCATCAGAGGATAGCGAAACTCAAGACTCCCAGATAGAAACTACAGCAGAAACTATTCAATCATCTAGCAATATCGACGAATACGCTGAAATAGAAAGTGATGTGTCGTTTCAGAGTACTCACGTTTCAGTCAAATGAGCTAGGAACGAAATATTGACAGCTAGACTTTCAGCAGTATTAGAAAAATGTAAAGTTAGCGATAGAGATGCTGTTCATATATTGACAGCTTGCGTTGAGGCACTAAATTTAAATCAGAGAGAATATGTCATCAACCGCAACATTAAGCGTTAGATCTATATTTAATGATTCGAAATTAAACTATGTAGTTATTCACTGGGATTCCAAAATGCTCCCTGATATTACCGGAAAAAAGTCAGTTGATCAACTCCAAACGATAGAAAGTGCTTTCAACCTAGAACAACTCCAAGGAGTTCCAGAACTTTCAGCAAAATGTCATTTTTTCAATCAGATATCGATTTATTAATTTTTTGTATTTTGGTTTATTTTTGTGAAGTTCTAAAACTACAAATTTGTTTTTTTTCAGTTTCATTGTCAATTGAATATATATATATATATATAACAACTCTTAATATAGTATATATATATATTTATATATGTATATCATAGCATATATATTTATAATTGCTTAAAATATTATATATATGCTGCTATATATATATATATATATATATATATATATATATATATATATATATAATTTAATATATATATATATATATATATATATATATATATATATCAGTATACAACATGGCTTGGCTGCTTGAACAACGCGCGTTCATTATTGAAGCGTTTCTTACTAACGGAAATTCCGTAATCAACGCGCAACGTGCGTTTCGAAGAAACTTTGATTTAGCCCCTTTGGCTCCCGTTCCCTCGAAACCAACAATTTTGAATTGGGTTCGAAATTTTAGAGCTACGAGTTCCGCAACACGTGGTCAAGGGAGAGGGGGTGGTCGACCACGCAGTGCCCGTACCCCTGAAAATGTTGCGCGAGTGAGACGTTCTGTCATCCAATCACCACGGAGGTCGGCCCGGAAACA
>JABUQX010061763.1:40000-50000 GCA_015478945.1 Trachelipus rathkii
GTAAATTGCTTCAAGAAATACTCTAAGCCTTCTCTGATGAATTCAAAACTGAATAAATTATTTTGATATGCATATTATTCTTGAATATGCGAGAAGAGTTTATAAGAATGATGAGGAGAGGAGGCTGTAGGCGCTTTAGATGCAAATGAAGAAGGCATAAAGTTATTTAATGATAATAAAAAGTTTAAGAAGATAATTTCTATGCAAATAGGTTCAAAAAGGAGTGTCTCTTTGAAGATTTTACATAAAAATAATTAAAGAAAAACAAAATGATTACTATTAAACAATTAGTCTAGGAGAAGAGTTTTTTAATGACCATCTATTTCTTTACAATAAGTTTCTTTAACTTGAATAATTCAAAATCATGAAAACGAATTAAAAGCCAACTTTTGATATTTATTAAAAGCTAAACTAAAACTCAGTCTCAAAAAGCGTATTAATGTGAACAAAGTAACCTGTCATCATTTAAAATAAAAAATTAATTTCCCTCGTTCAAGGACTTTTTTGTTTTGATTCTTTTAGCTTCGTGGTTTTGAAATTAAAAGTTCAGGGACTTTTCCTGCTCTTCGCCAATAATCAAGAAACATACTGAAGGAACTTTCAAGAAAAAAAAGGACAGTTATTTTCACCTCATATCGTCTTAAATATGCAAATGAGTTATAAGGTTACAGAAGGCTGAACCCTCCCTCTCTCTATCTCTCTCTTCTTTCATTCTCTTTCATTCTTACATAGTTACTTGCGTGTCTCTTGAAAAGAACCGTAATCTTAAGCTTGAAAATATTCTTTATTGCAATAACAATCCATTACTCAGCTCATGTGTAGTTCTATTAAATTCCGAATGAATATGTGAATACAAATATTATTATCAGAGAGAGAGAGAGAGAGAGAGAGAGAGGAGAGAGAGAGAGAGAAGAAGAGAGAGAGTAGATAAAGAGAGAAGAGAGAGAGAGAGAGAAGAGAGAGAGAGAGATAAGCCCAAATTGGATTTTGTTCCCTGGAATTGCTCGCTGCATTTTTCCTTCTACCCGATTGGAGATTGCCTTCTAATAGTCCTTAAGCCACGCCCACGCTCACTTCAGAGGTTCCAGACATATTTTCTTTTATAGTTACGCTCTTAATCCATCGTGCCTTAATTAAGTTGAAATCACGTATAAATTGAATTAAACTGAGGTCTTCTTCACACGGGATCCGAACTGAAGCGTCACTGAATGACTTTTGCGAGACTGCACCAAAAAAATTCGAATTTTCAACCAAAAACTTGTGACAAGACCTTTATTTATTCTATCATTAATTTTTCATTACTCTACTTAATTAAGTAAAATATATTTAAATAAGTAGAATGAAATACAATTTCCCAAAAAGGTACCTTATACTATATGATAACATCACATTCAAAATATTGTTATTCAACTCACATCAACTTGTTTTCTCTTCTTATCGTTCTCAGCGTCAATATCTACAGCATAGAAATCATTAACATTTTTATTCATTATACTAATATAAATATATTAAAATAATGCATACGTTTCTGAGTATAAGCAATATCTATTACATTATATATATAATATCTATATAGTATGTATTATATAATACCTGTTACTATTATATATTTTAAATTAACTATATATATATCATTATATATACTTGATATGACTTTATATTCGTAATTACTAATAACATATTATATGTTATAACTATATACGATTATTAAATTACGAGTTTGGTAGTTTATATATATATGCCGAAAGTGTTTATAGTATATATGTGCCAACTCATTTCATATACATACTTAATACTATAGTATATATTATATATACTATATGTCATAAATATAACATATATATATCAGTGGCGAGCCGTGGCATTTAAATTGAATCAATTCAAACTAAATATAATATATATATAATATATACTTATTTATAAAAGTTAGTTATTATATATATATATATAATATATTATTATTACTTGTCAGTCCAGATTATCATAAACATTATATACATATATACTTAGTATCTATCTTATACTATGTGCAGTATATATTCACCCATAATAATTAAATATAAAAAAATCCAGAATTGATATATGTTGGCTTATTTTTCAGTATTCAATTTTTTAAATTTGCACAAACATTAACGCAATTTAACCAACCACCGACCTCACACTACACTATGAGCCTTATAAATCCTCAAACAATCACTCTCTCACGCTCTCTCTAAGCTATAATATAAACATATGAAGCAACAAATGCCAATTTGTAATATTAACTATTTTATTCGCGAGCAATTCCTTACGGTTATTTCAGGCCCAAGATTTGGTAACCCAGCAAATGGAGAGCCACAAAACTGGTCTGATAATCAAAAATTGACTACTCTTAAAATTAGCGCCAGCTCCCGAAATCATCATGCATGTAACTAAATATACCATATGCGGATTTAAAAATATAGGAGACACCATCTTTGGGTATCGATATGTATCTTCAGTGGTAAACTGCAAGATTGAGAATGAAATGTTTTTGGTCAGCTATAAATAATTAAATTTTTTGTGATATTTTCCCCATGAAAGCAATTTCTCTCTGAGCATTGTGATCTATAACATCTTTAACAAAATAAACAAGAGGTGAATTAACATTAAAGTGGTTTCCAACTCTTACACCTCTACGTTATACTATTATGATATGATAGATCAACCACTATATATATTAAGACTATACAGTAATATTTTAGGGTTGGCAGCGTACGTTCTCATTAACTAGTCGAAATGGTTCGGGCTAGGTATGCTCACCGATAGAGTGCTCTAAGCTGTAGTATATTGCAAAATATTGTAGGATTCTGATTTTTCTTTCCATATGAATTTATCGCTACAATATGCCGTGGGGAAATTGTCTATATATTGTTAATACGTTACCATCATTCATTTACACTGTTTGTTAATCTGAGGGACCTTCGAGCCGACGAGGGACAGACGGGGACGACGAAGTCCCCCGTCATCCCCCGGTAGGCCCCGAGCGAATACCTCCGACCGGGTGACCATCTGTTGCTCCAATTTGCCTCTCTGCTGATAATCATATTAGTCATAAAAATATTCGACATATAGTGGAACCATATAATGTTTCACTTAGTAAATTGTTAATGCGAGGCTCTTGCGTTCTTCTAAAAAAAATTATCATTATCATACAGATTTGTTTTCTAACAGATCCTATTATGGCTAAGTTCTCTTAAATTTTTTCTTTCTGGATTTTCTGACCAAACTGCCGTTATTTTTTTCTTTTTTTTAATTTCATGGATAAAAATGTATCCTATTTATTAAACATCATTTATTTAATTTTCTTCCACTGTAGCTGTCAATTGCTCTCTTTTTATTTTGTTAAGCACAATTCATGATTAAACTGATATTCCGGTGAAGAGATTCTGCTTTAGACGAAGAAACCAAGTAGGTTTTATACTGGGCAAATATCACCTTTTGCTTCTGTGGTAACAGATTTCAAAGTCACTAATTGTATCTTCCTTTTAGGGTCCGAAGTCCAATTTTTTGATCCCATAATGAAATTATTAACAAAAATATATGTAATTTTTTTAAATCTCTCTCATCTCTCTCTCTCTCTCTCTTTCTCTATCGCTCTCATCCTCTTCCCATCTCTCTCTCTTCTCTCCTCTACTCTCTCTCCTCTCTCTAAATAATATAATATATATACAATATAATAATATATAATATTGATATATTCAATTATATATATATATATATTATTACTTTATATAACCTTTTATCTTCATATATATATATATATATATATATATATATCTATATATATATACCTAATATTAAATAAATAGAAAAAATGATTTAATTAAAATTTAGGAAGAAGTCTCTATTTTATTAGTTGATCTTGTTTGAGAGAAGGTAGCATAATGATGGAAAAATCCTCATAATATACAAAATAAGAACAAGGTTTTCTTTTACTCGTGCCAATGACACCAGTGTTTTGAAAGCACTTAATAATTATGTTTTCTCACACGGCCAAATTCGATTCTCCACCTCAGTCAATGATCCGATAATGAAAATAATGTTATCGCAAGAGACAAATAAAAGTGAGTTTAATGTAAAATTAGCGTTCTTTGTATATAATACTAATATTAATACAATTATGTAAAGTAACTCAAATTATGTCAATTTGAAATAATTTTATTACATTAGTTCTTTTATTTTTTTTTAGAGAGGGCCCGGCCTCCTGCTGCTTTCCCCGTAAAACGCGCCACTGATATATCATTACTAAATATAAATATATAATATATATATTTATAATATATCTAGACAGATTGAGAAGGGAGTAGTAGGATAAGTATTATGTATATCCATAATAATGCGTACTCACTCACTATTATACTATATATATATATATAATATTACAACTTTCTTAATTATAATTTTATATTTCTACTATATTTATATATTAATATATATAATGTGGACTGCCGCCGACAGATTTTCTAGGAATGTCAACGTAATACAAATAAAGTAAAAATGTCGTAAATCTTACTCTATTGTAGGAAGTGAGTATATACTACTGTGTATTCTCTGTATAATAGTTAAATATTAAGGTATATTTATATAATTAGGTATATTTGTCTGCTACTAAATCATGTACTAGATATATAGGTATATTTAAATTTAATTGTATTATTTATCACAAAATAATTTCATATTATATATAAATATATATATATATATATATATACTATATATACATATACTAATTATAATAATGATTATAATATATATATTATCGATTATTTTTTTCTTTATTACGATTATTTTCGGCATAGGAAATTCAAACATTTTTAAATGTTGAACTTAAAACTTTTATGTTAAATAAATATAATATATATATTTAGATTTGAATATATAATAATATATTTTTGGGGAGTAAAAACTTTTACAAGAAATGAAAACAATTTTTAAGAAAAATGTAGAAAAAGAAAATAAAAAATTAAAAACCAAACATAATACTTCTGAACTTCCCAATAATAATTTTGAGGCAAATCAGTGTTGTAATTATCGCCAGGAAGTTAACAAAGGTGATTACTGCAAAAATATGAAAAATTGTTAAATAAATTTTGTATATATTAATGAATGGCAGAGGAACCAATGTTAGTGAATGAGAGGAGAGAGATGGAGTTGCAATTTAGCGCTGGCAATACTATTTAATATTTTGTAGTGGTCGTTCTTGTCTATTTATAGTTCTAGCATTTGTTTGTCGGGTGTTTTCCTCGTCTCCTCGTATTTATCTAGTGAATTTTACAAGAAAATGACTTGTGTAACTAATTTGGCTGGCTCAGCAATCCGATTGAACTAAAAACACAGTTGTATATTATAAACAAACATCAAATAAATTATTTTTTCTAAGAAAATCAAAATGTAAACATTCAGAAAAGGTTCAATCAAGAATATTTTATAAATTAAAAGTCAAAGAATTCATTGAAATAAATATGCTGAAATGTTTCTCTGAAGAATGAAAATAGGGCAATTAATTAAAATATGACCAAAAATAGGGTAATAAATTAAAATATTTTGAATGAGAAACTGAGGCATATCAACTGATAAAATATCTCCACGCTCATTTGAATTATCTTACCATCTAAGCCAAAATTTTCTATATATATATATATATATAATAGTATATATATTGATAATAATATATTATATATTATAATACACAATATTTATATATATATTTAAATTATATACTGTAAATCCATTTTATACTATATAGTATATATATATATACTATATTATAGTAATAGCTTTATTATATATATATCACTGAGTATATAATATTTTATATCTATATTTTTAAATATAAGATATATAATATAAAATAATCTATATATAGTAATAATATATATTATATTTCAAGGGTTTAAGCAAATATAGGTAGCAGATATACCACGAGTACAATATGGAAGAATTTTTTTGCTGAAGCATCTACTTCAGTATCGCAGTTATTTCACAATGTCCGGAACTCCAAGTATAAATACATGAACAAACAAAAAAAACATTCGTCTGTTTGAAGATAATATATATATATCCAAATTTCAAAATATTGTTTTACAGTGTTACGTAAAAAGAATTTTACAAGAAAAACTTTTAATTAACTAGAATTTACCAAACGAAGGTTGGTTGACCTTACGAGTGGTGAGCTCTGGCGCTGTATGTGGGTGGTGGGGGTAAATCCCCAGTCCCCACAGTTCCTCTGTCAAACCCCCTCCCCCACCTAATGTTAATTTTTTTTTTTTAATATTTTAAATCTAGGCACTAATAATTTTCTTCACATATATCTTCTGTTTAAAAAACATGCCATTTTTATTTATAAATATATATCAATTTACTTTTATAAACTTATTCTCCATTCATCATTACAAAGAGTAAGAAACATCATAACAATTTTCTTTTCTTCTTTTTTATTTTCTATTGTGAAAGCCATGATGCTATGAGAGAATAACCTTAAAACAAGTCAAATGTGGGCGGAGTTTCCTTGTCACATTCCTCACGTTTAGTTGCCAAGAAGGAATTTCTTTCCAGCATTTCGTCTCCAACTTTTACAACTCTATGGGTTCATCTGAAACTAATTAAAAAAGAATAAGATGAAAGAAGTACTTATATATGTTATCTCATGTTTCTAGGAAGTTTAATATATAATCAGATTTATTTTAATTGAGTAAATTAAGCTAACAACTTCAAATTATATACCCATTAGAAACAGACGATAAGGCTTGATAACACTAATGTTTCTTAATATGCAGAACACGTGTTTTATTTTTAAGCGCAAGCATCCAGTTAAAAAATAAATAGTAAATAAAAAATGCAGTTTCGTAATCTGATAATGAGTGGATCGGAAGTTTAGCCTTTTTTTTATTATTATTCTTAGAGAAAAATTTCTGAGAATAAATGCATTGGCATTTCTTGAGGTTTCTCGTAAAGGAAATGAGAAGTTGTTAAACCAGGCTCACTGACCTGCCTTTGAAAGAGGCGGCTTACACGTCAATTAAATTTGTTTTCAGAAAAAGCAACCTTTTTTTCATTCATTATATATATATATTATAATATATATATATATATATTATATATAATATATATATATATATATATATATATATATATATATATATATATTATTATATATAATATATATATATTATATATATATATATATATATATTATATATATATATATATATATATATATATTTATATTATATATATATATATAATATATATATATATATCTATATCTATATAATATATATATATATATATATATAATATTATATATATATATATATATATATATATAATTATTATTATATTAATATATATATATAATTATATTATTATAGTATATATATATATATTATATAATATATTATATATATATATATATATATTATATTATATATAAATATTTATATATATATAATTAATATATATATATATATAATATATATATATATATATATATATATAATATTATATATATATATATATTATATATATATATTAATATATATATATATATATATATATAATATATATATATTATATTTATATAATATATATATATATATATATTATATATAATTATATATTTTTTTTTTTTTTTTTTTTTTTTTACAGTTTCCACCACCCACGGGCAAAGCCCTATTCGAGGAGGGGGTGTTAAAATAAAAAAAAAAACTAACGTAAATTTAGCAGATGAGCGCAGATACAAGCTTTGAATTCAGGGAGGTTGATTTCAGCTGAAACACAGAAGATTGAAGAAAATTCCAATAACAGAAGTGGCAGGAAAGAAGGAGGCACGGAGCGAACTATTCTGGAGTTGCTAATATCACAATACTCATGTGCCGACACAGCACCCTTGTGCTACGAGGGCGTCTTAAAGGTGGTGGCACGCGAGTGGAAAGTTTCGCCTGGCACTTGCGCTTACGTGGTACTATAGAAAGAGATAAAGCCACATCGCCGCCGCAAAGATAGAGGTAAAGTGAACTAGAAATGAAACGGACAGTTTATAGCTCTTTTTGCCTTTGACCGACCTCTCCAAAGCCGGGGTGAAACTGAGCGCCCCAGATTGAGGCAGTACTCCATACAGGGCGGATGAGGCCTTGTATAACTGGAGTAACTGTAGAGGAAAAAAAGTCTCGCATCTAAACATAACTTCCAGCTTCTTTTGGGGCCGCCTAAGCAACCGTTGTGATGTGAGGTTTCAAGACATTTTTTTGTTTATGTTAAGGCCAAGATGTTTATATTGTCGACAGGAGAGACGAGAGAAACCGTCGAAAGAGATAGGAAAGTTTAGAAGGTGTCTTAGAGGGGAGATTTGAAGAAAGTTGAGTTTTTTTAAAGAATTGAATTTCAAAGGGTTGAGACGACCACCCGGAAATCCTATCCATATCAGCGAGAATAGAATCGGAAGATTAAGACGAGAGGCATTCTAGAAGTAAAAGCGGGAGCAGAATTGATATGAGTTGAAGAGTGGAAGGGTCGAGTCCATCGGCATATGAGTGGAAATAGAGTTGAATGTGCAGGTGAGAAGATCATTATGAAAAGTAGGATAAAGTAGGAGATAAGACGAACCCTGAGGAACACACTATTGACAGAAAAGGAAGAAGAAGTCGCCCATCAACAACAGCCGAAATGACGATTTGAGAAAACTAGACATAAGTAACAAAGAGAAGGAGGAACCCAAAGGAGGGGAGCTTGGAGAGCAGTGAACCGTGCCATACTCGGTCAAATGTGGATATGTCAAGTGCCACCACGCAAGTCTCATAGTTCCTAAGGGCGGAAAACATAAATCGGTTAAATAGGAAGTATATCACCAGTAGACCTCGAACGCCGAAAGCGTAACTGGCGATCGGAAAGAAGAGAATGAGATTCCAGATGGTCTAAAGAAGTGAGAGTTTAGAAGGGTTTCAAAGATCTTAGATGAACACAGGTGAGAGCTATAGGGCGATAGTTAGAAGGATCAAGGAGAGCGGCTTCTTTTTTCGGAATAGGTTGGACATGTGCGTGCTTCCAACACTGAGGGAAGTGTTAGTATTGAAACATAGAGAATATAGTTGAACGAGGGAAGGGGACAGCACGGAAGCACACTCCCTCAAAACCCGGGGAGGAATGCCGTCCGGGCCACCTGACTTCCTAAGTTCATAGATCTCAGGAGCCCCATGCACCCGATCAAATGAATTCACAGGCAAAGCATAGGAAACCTGAGAGGAGAAGGTGGAGGAGGAGGAATGCCAGAATCGTCCAGGGTGAGTTAGAGGAAAATAGGAGGCCGAAGAGATTTGGCCTTTTCATTTGGAGAGTTAGACAGAGCCATCAGATCGAATAAGAGGAGGAAGGCAGATTTATAAAAAACAGAAAGTTTTTAAAGAGATGTTTTTGGCTAGAGGCCAGAAAGAATTTAATCAAGTGGAGAACCAAGAAGGTTAGCGCACCTTCGTTTGATGAAAGTCCCGCTTTGCTCGTCGAAGAAGTATCCCTGCAAAGATTTCTAGCTGAATGAAATTAGCGAGAGTGGATAGGAGAACGAGAATTTTTCACCCCGATAAGCGCTGTCTCTAGCTTGAATGGCCAGAGAACAGCACGATCGAACCATGGATATGAGGAGAGAAAGATTTAGTCGAAGAAGAATGAACCTGCTAATCCCGTCAACGATTACAGCTCCAACCTTAGTGGCAGAAGCCGAAGCGTCATAGAGTCAAAAGCATCATTCCAAATTAATAGTTAGCGTGAAGGACGCAAGGCCCCCAATCATACCCCGATAGTGCCAGAAAAAACGCATAGGGCAGGTGGAGCTGTTGGAGAAAAGTATTAAAAATTAAGAGATATAAAGGTTGTGGTCAGATTTAAATAGGAGGGAAGGTAGTGTATTTATAGAGAGAAGGAACTAGTGGTGAAACATAGTCAAGTGTGTCAAAAATTGGTTAGGACGATCCGGAATGTGTGTAGG
>JABUQX010061763.1:55000-57500 GCA_015478945.1 Trachelipus rathkii
ACATTACAATAATTTCATACTTCATTGATTTTTTTACTTGTCTTTAAAAATTCCCAAAATTTACTGTGTTCCCTTTTGTAAAGGAAAAGTAATAGAAAAAAATCCCTGGTCGTTTCATTGATTTTTCCCTAAAAGAAACTATTGTATCCCTTTGCTTAACTAATATTAACGTTTTCATTGATATTTGTAAATATAATCTAAATTGTCAATTTTAACTCCCAACACATATATTGTATTAATTTTTGTCAAAAATAATATTCGGTGTTTGTGTAAGCCCAGTTTTATTAAAGCACATTCAGATATTGTGTATCATCATCCTACCTATATTACTGAATAAACAATAGTAATTTACTTCATTACTACCAAACCATATATGAGGTGTAAAAGGAGAGTGTTTATATTAGGTAATTATTGATTTTTTTTGTGTTCATTCATTTCTTATACTTTATTATTTTTATTAATATTATATAATACTTTTAAATATATTTTATATAAATCTATATATTTGATTTTATATATATATATATTATTATATATATATATATATTATAATATATATTATATATAATAATATATATATTAATATATATATATATTTTAATATATATATTCATAATATTAATAATTTATATTAATATATATTATATAATATAGTATAATTATAATTATATTATTATATATTATAATCTATATATATTATATATATTATATTAAATAATAGATTAGATAGAGAGATGAAGTAAGAGTAGAAGAGTATTTCGGAGTAACGAGAGAGATGGCATAAATGGTTAGAATGTAGAATAGCAGCATGACAAAAACCACGTAATAGTACAACCCATACTTTAGTATATATTTTAAAGTGTAAAAGTCTATACTTATATATAGATTACATGTGTTAATATAATACTCAATTATATTATTTTATAATATTATAATTATTTTTGAAAAGTTTTTAATAAAGTGGTGGCATATAATTTCAGAAATATTACTTGAGTAGTAGGGGTATAGGCCTTTCTGTTTGTTAGCCAACTGGTGAGTTTTGAATTCAGTGTAGAATATTTTAAATTTTGGAAATATAGTATATGACATTTATAAGGAATAACATAATATATCATATATTTTGGAATCTCAAGCGTAATAATAGCTTAAATTTATAACCGGTAATGTAAAATAAATAAAAAGAAATGAAATGATATTAAAAGAAGCAGGCAGATCGGATTAACAGAAAAAAAATATTTATTTATTAATCAACTATTGAGTATATTACAGCTCGTATAAAGACTCTTATTAATATATAATGGTTCAAAAGTTACGTTTTTTCGTTACCCCCTCACCTCTGTATATCCCCATATAACTAAGGGCTCAAGTCACCCTATACTACTATAAAATTGTATAATAGTTCAAGTTATGAAATATATATTATATCTCAATTTTGAGGGGCTCAAAGCTCCGATTGGGGGGACAGTAGGGGGGACGCAATGTTCTCTCGTTCGTCCACCCTACAGCCCCCGAGACGACCGCGTACTCCTTTGGCCAAAATGGGTGTCGGCAGTTCTTATCCCTTGGGTGTGTATACTTTGTTTAGTTTTTTTTTTTATATTCTTATAATTAAAATATATTGAGTCTTTTGACTATATAAATATAAGCTTGTAATACTATCACACACCTAGAGTAGATATTCTACAAAAGTAGGTATAGTAATGGACTCATTTGATTTCATTATTAGGTATTCGTGTAATGTATACTTTATTCGTATATTTTTTTTATTATATTCTTTATCTTTTTTTTTATTGTTATAATTTATTTTGTTTTTTTATTATAACATGTACATCAGGTTCAATAATGTCTGAAAAGGTATTAGTACGACCTTGACTTTACAAGTAATAACCCATAATATGTTCATTATTTGGTTGTTTCGCATTCGGTAACGGTGTCATATACTTTTCGCATGATTAATTTCACAAACATGGCATCTGTTTATCATGCTGACTCCGTTCTTCTCTCGACCTGTATTAAGTTTCTCAGTTGAGAGAAAACCCGTAGTACTCTCTCTATATAATTTAATTTTAATCTATATAACTGAGTATACTCGTTATAACTTTATGGAGTATCGTAGTTTTTAATATCAATATATAAACGCTGTAATAAATAATGTAATGATATATATATTAGGAACTGACGATAAATTATCACGAAATATTTCATTTTTTGAAAAAAATATTTAAATATAAAAGTGATTTTTAAATAATTTTAGTTAAAATTAATTCATTGTTAGTATCATATACTAGCAATGTAATTAAAAAAAAAAAAAAAAAAAAAAAAAAAAAAAAAAAAAAAAAAACTGACGGAGTTTAAAACAAAACAGGTCCTATATATTTTTGAAATCATGTCTGTCACCACTTAAATTCATTGATAGTATCATAATACTAGCAATAATTGAAAAAACAATCAAAAGTGCGGGTCGTAAAACATAACGGTTCTATTATATCATATTATATAT
>JABUQX010061763.1:62500-96064 GCA_015478945.1 Trachelipus rathkii
TTAAGGTTTTTTGAGGCTAAGGGTAGTCTGTTCTCGCACATCAAGAAGGGAGGGCGTGTTTAGAATTGGTTAGCATTACGGTAACCGATTGCTTTAAATTGACTGTGTAATAATCTATATTAAATTTTGACGTCAACTGTTATTAATTGTGACAATATACCATTAATTTTAAATGCGAACTATTATTAATCCTAACAATATATAAATAACTAGTTTAAACGAAATATTATAGAAGAAGAATATGTAAAGTGTTTGACGCGGGAAGAGGCTGCTCATTACTATTTACTGTTATATCCCACTTGTTTTAAGAACTTATCCTATATTGAACTGTCAATCATTTGAACCATTAATTTCATTTTTGTCAAAAATTTTTAATATAATTATTTTAAGTAATAAGAATAAGAAGTGACAATCTTCATTATTTTCCTTTGTGCTAATCGTAATTAATTAGTACAAGCTGGTGACCACCAGAGTGACTCAGACAGATAACCTTTCTGATCAGTAAAATACAAAAAGTGAAAACCAATAATAAAATACGTTTAAAAATCTAGTGAATCAAACATTGAAGAGTAAAAAAAAAGTGCCATCTTAAAGTGAGAGTGAAAAGGAAATACAATTCAAATTCCCAAAAAACAGTATAGCGTGAAGACCGGTACAAGCGCTCATAAAGTGGATTTTCCCCTAAGTAATAAAAAGAACCTATGACCAAACTTTTAAATTTCCCCAATCCTAATCCCTTCTAAAAAGAGAAAAACCGTAAAAAAATGCCACTCTAAAAGAAAGTCACCCAGTTATTCCGAAATAGAAAACAACCCTGGCTTCTTGCGACTCAGTCCAGAGCTTTAAGATTCCATCAAACTCCTTCCGAAGAAATTCCCCCAAACCAGGAAGTAGAAGAGGGAGACAACTCCTCGCAATATGAGACGGAATCTGAGGAGAAAATTCAAGAAGAACCGAGAGGAACAAAACGGTTGAGGAATCACCCTTTCCCCACTCTGTTAGGATTAAATAAAATGAAGAAAAGCCTCCCCCTGACACGCCATTTCCCACTTTACTGAGCGTGAGGCACTTAACTGGTTACGACAGACTACATGATCTTCAACTTGAATGGGTTTCTTTATCCTCGAAAGAGGGTGAAGCTCTTGCTTCTATATTGCCTAGTTAAAATAACAATACATTGAAGTTTCCTTTACGAGATGATTGCTATACTAATCTCGTGAAAACCATAGAAAGACTTTATGCTCCTTCTTATTATAATTACTTATAATTATAATTATAATAAATAGTAGTAGGAATCGTGATTGGAACCTATGCTAGAAATGGCGATCCAGCTGGCCCAGCTGGTTCTAGCTTCTAGCAATGTATTAATACTGAGCTGGATGGCCCGAGTTTGGGTTCGATCCCTATTATAAGGTAAAAATGAGGAGTTGATTGGTGCATATTAGAAGGTGCTAGGATGCTTCCTACTATGAGTTAGTACCCCGCCACCCCTTTTCTAGCACTTCTAGCACACATATCCTTACGTCATAGAATACACCCTTATATTGGTGTCTATCCCTATTATAAGGTATGGAGTCGATGGTATATTATAAGGTTGCTAAGATGCTTCCTCCTACGAGTTAGTACCCCACCCTCCTTTTTCTAGCACTTCTAACACGCCCCTACGCATAGAATACCCCTTATATTGGTGTCTACCCCTATGTGATAAAGTATGGATTCGCATGGGTTGTGACTATAAAGGGTGCTAGGATGATTCCTTCTATGAGTTAGTACCCTGCCCCCTTTTTCTAGCACTTGTAGTGCGATATATCCTATGTGATGGAATACACTCGATATTGGTGTCGATTAGTATATAATCGACACTGCTGAATCGATTCCTGTGGTTTATGATGGAATCGAATCACTTCTAGTGCGAATTAGTATTAGATAGTACTCCTACCCCCCTTTTCTAACGCACCTGTGCAACATTTTTGTTTTTGGTGCTACGAAGCCGAGCTCGGTGTTGCCTAGTATGTTTTGAGGTGTGCCGAGTCGATTGCAACTATTTCCGAGCGTGACGTTTCAACCGTTACGGTTTTAAAACTCACCAGCATGCGTTTTTCATGGCCGGTTTACCCTTCATCAAAAACCTATCATGACGGGTGTCAAACAGGGGTAGAACATCCCAAAAATGAGATTCCTGGGGTTACTTTCCCGAACGCCAGAGTTCCCATGACCCCAGTGGGGGGGTCATTTATTTTGTTTCAATTTTAGTTTCTTATTTCAATTTTAATTATAATAACAATTATGAATATAGTAAAAATTTTAATTATAATAATAATAATTATGGATATGACAATTTTTATAATTGTAATAATAATTATAGGTGGAGTAGAAATAATAATTCTGGCAATGATTATAGCAATAATAGAAATATTGAAGGTGAATCTAGAGCTATGGCGACTGATCATGCTGTGACTCTGGAGGCGGAAACTACGCCTGGCAGTGAGTCGCAGAGGCCAACTCACTCTCACAATAATGTGACTGAGGAGGCGACGGAGGTCAGTTCCTATTTAAAACTGAATTGTAATCCTACGCATGCAGGAGAAAATAGTAATAATAATAACCAAATTGTTAATTTAGGGGGTCAGGGAGAAACTCATTTTTTAAGGGTAAATTGTGTTGATTTTAAAGAGAAGGAATTTTCTCTTCCTATTGAAGGGGATCAGGGGTCATTAGAATTAAGTAACATTGCATGTAATTTGTACGACAATATGAATATAGAAGTGTCTGGCAACTCGAAAGAAACTGCCGCTCAGGCGAGGGCGACGGGTGCAAATAAATTGTATTATGTTTTAGATAAAACTAGTAATGAGTCTTACCTACTAGATTCGGGGAGCTGCCTTGACCTTACCAGAGCTTCCGCAATAGATAAGCAAGGTGCCACTATTGGCACTGTCAAAGCAGCGAATGGAGAATTTGTAAACATTTATAGCAAAAAATTAATTAAGGTCGACATTGGGTTGGGAAAACTCTATGACATTTACGCTTTCATCGTAGCAGACATTAACTTTAATGTCCTCTTAACATGATATTGGTACAGGTAAGTTAAATATTATAGGCTTTATATATATTATTATAAATATCACTTAAACCTATTAATTTCATCGATCCACTGAGACTAATCGACTATGACATTATCAATTGTAGATTAAAACTTTAATATGACATTACCTTTATTCATGAACATACAAAAATATTTGTTTTACCTCTTTTATAAACTATAGTGGGAGGTTGATCCTCTCTTGAGAATGAATAATGATTAATAACTTAATTAAAATGAAATATAAAGATTAAATATATTTTTAAAAACCCTTACTGAAGGAACATTTAAACGTTGATAAATAATATTATGAGGTACATTGACTTAAGCGCAGGATGGCTTGCCTTCAATCTGTGCTAAACCTACAATTGTAATAGGGATTGAGAGTTTACATGATAGTAAAATACTATTTTTAGATTAAAAAGAGGTGGGAGGATAGAGGGGATGAGTATAATTTACCCTATTAGATAATTAGAATTATTCTATGCGAGTTTAGGTTAGAAATATTACCCGTATACCTTATAATGTTATGATGTGATATATAAGCTATGAAGAGTACCATACAATATAACTGAAAAGTCAAGAAGCATTGCACGGTTCAATATTTAATATGTAGAGATAGGAGGGATGAAATCAATAAGTTAGCTGAGAGTATCGGGAGTATATTACAAACGCTCGAGGAAGACAATTTAGGCAGTTTCCAGTGATACGTTTTACCTGCCGAAAATATTTCAGAGTAATGGGAAAGAGATAAGATATGTGGATTAAGATATTATTTAGAGCCTACTTACTCAAACTAGAAGATACAGTCTTATGATATAATTACTGCTACGCTGCCTATTTATTAAATTTTTATAAGTGAGATAAATTTATTCCAAATTATTATGCAAACTAATTGCAAATTGATTTGAGATTACAAATAGATTAGACCTGTCACGTCACCAAGGCCTAAACATAATTAACATTCCTGTTATAACATCTGAAAGAGAAGAAACTCAAAAGTAACTATTATTTACCCTTATATCGTGTACCCCTTACGGGAATTATAGCATTTACAATATATACTATCTAATATTCAGGGTCCAAGTGTTACTCTTTATTAAGCTGTCCATGTGCAACGAGGCTCATATGTCTACAATATGCTTTGTGTGAGTTTTAAATAATGATAACGTGTATATCGTTATGTACTTTCTAGATGATATACTATATTATTCATCGGTTATATTATTTCATATATGAAGAACTATGCATATATATGCGACTTTAGAAGAAGATTTATTTTTACAGAGGTATTACAACGTACATATGTATAATCTTGATTCTTAATCTAACCCAAAAGTGTATCTATTGGCAGGTAAAAGAATTAAGTTAAGTTATTTTAGGAGTTACTTTATAAAATATTCGCTTGAGTAGGAGGAAAGTTCTGCACTAAAGTCAGGAGAAGAAGATAGGCAATAGTGAGTATTTATGCTAAAGCCTGTAATCAAATTACACAAACTTAAGATTGAGGCATTTTACTTATTAGCTCATGTTTTACAACTTCTGCCGATCAACATTGAACAGAGCATTAGACCGGCTTTATTGCATACCAATTGACCAAATTTAGTGAGTAAGTAAACCATATCTTCGGCCATGAAATAATTAAGTCTGGAACATGAATTGTTCACTGAGAAACGAGCTTTTAAAAGAAAAGTCATCAAAGATCAGGTACATATTGAATAATATGAGTACTCCACATATTTCGTTTATACCTCGGTGAGGAAAACGGAAGCTGGATCTATCTTCAAACGTAAACAAAAGCAAGTGGGAGGTGGAAGGGGAGTAACAAAGAGAATGAGAGCGTTAATAGTGTTTCATATTAATGGAAAACGAGGATGTACTAAACTAAATTTATATGCCTTGTAAATATATATGCGCGGTGCTGAGCGATAGCGCAGAATAATGGAATACCTTCACAATACATTCAACAGAGTTAGATTAAATTATATGATTAGTATTATTATATAGCTATCAAAATTAAGTTTATGCTCTATAATTTGCAGGACGCTGTGTACAGACAAAATTGAAATTTGAACATGCAATAATGGCATTATCTCTACTGAACTAATAAAATGAAAAAAATACAGATAATTTAATGCAGATGCTAGGATATATAAGGTTTATGGAGATTTAGTAATATCAAGCTTTGACTCGAGTTTTTATAAATATAATATCTTAAAATGCAAATAAATTAACTTATTCATTAAATAATGATTTTATATAAAATGATTAAGAAAAAAAAAATTATAATGAATTATTTATAAAGAATATTATAATAGAATTATAATAATATAGCCCTTCCGTGAGAGGAGAGAGGAGAGTGTGACGGTAACTCTTACTCCTAACTATCAGATGGTACAATGGAATACCGATCATACTCGGGAATTTACGTTGAGTGAGAAGGGTCTAGTTAAAGATGGGACATTTGGAATACTGTTACATATGAACATTGTAGAAATACAGAGTCGCGAAAGAGAACGGAATTTAATAGAATTTTATTATTTATTAATAATATTAATAGTAATCTATAATTAATAATAATATTATTAAATATATAATAATATAATAATAATAATAATACATAGTGATGCAAAGTATTTAATAATAATGGTAATAGTTAATAATGTAAAATATGTGATTACATGAACTTCATATTTCATCATTATATTTCTATATTAAGATTATATAATATTAAAATTATTATATTCATATATTATAAATCGTATATATATATATCATATATATATACTATATAATTAATGATATATATATATATATATATATATATAATCTATATATATATATATATATATATATAATCTAATATAGGTATATATTATATCAACTCGTTAAATGTCTCAATTGGTTCATAAATGTATACCAATATACTATCTAACAAATATGATTTTTAACCAAATAAACATATACATATAAAATAAATAACAAAATTTATCCTGACATAGCACATAATTACTAAATAATAAATAAGTTCTATGAATAATATAAATAATCACAGTAAACGATAATGATAAAATAGATTTATAACTGGGAGGCTATAATTTATATAAAGGAGCACAAAGTGAAAATCAGTAAAAACGGTAAAAATATCAACGAATGGTCGATTTATTATATATTTATATATATATATATACTATGTAATCTACTTAATTATATAACTACTAGCAACAACCCATTACTCATTAGTCAAGGATCTCACGCGTCCAGAGCGATATGTAGCCAGGAGGCGTATACGTGTAATATGAGTATTCACTATATATGATTCCGGTGGTATACTATATGAGAGAGAGAAGTCATACCATACGTTTTGGATCAGCAAACTAGGTGTGAAAAGGAGAGGACGTTATATCGGTAATATATATATATATAGTTACCCTTTAAAAAAACAACTCAAATTATCTATCAAAATGATGCACTAGCATATCTACTGGAACTAGAATTGAGAACCATCAAAAGTTATGAGCCACTACGTTACCTTCAGAGTATAACGTCATTTGAATAACTATATATGATATAAACGCTAGAGACATTAGCTAAAATATACTAGAGCGAAATACAAACCTATGATAATATTACTCAAACGTGACCTATTCTCTCCTTACTTAGAAAAGAATAACCTAGATCTCACTTAGGAGAAAACTACGCATATATTCACTCTCATAGAATAGCCGACATGTTTCTAAGTAATGTCGGCTATTCAATGATAAACTACCAATTATAATTAATTACAAAAAAATCATCCAAATAAATTTACTCTACCAACTATCAAGTGTTAATTCACCCAGTCCTAGTAAATATTATAAAAATTAACGTATCCTACTTATACGAAATAAAGTCATTAATACACAAGTATAAGTATCTAAAGCAATACAATCAACATCGCCCGAAGAAAACAAGGGCATGAGCCCAAGATGAGGGTGTGATCTAACTGAGAGAGGGGGTCATTCATCACTCCGAGAAGGGAGCTGTATATAGCTATATCTGCTAGGGTATTATATTATAACTTCAGGTATGAGACCTCCGAAGGACGTGAGTGTATATGTGGAAATCAGGCCCACTTCGGGACTAAATAAGTGCACTACACACAATAATCACCTTGAAATTTTTATTAGACTTTATTTGGTGAGAATTATATCTTCGACATCAGTGCTATCATTTAAGGTTATGGAGTGGAAGGAACATAGGGGCTTTCTTTCGAAACTTACCATTTTGCTTTTAATTTTCTAATCTATTAAATCTAGTTATATTTTTAGTTACAGAGTTTTACGAAACCTCAATTACACTTCTACTATTCGTAGATTGGAATAAGCAAGAAGGGATGTATATATATATATATATGTATATATATTAATACTATATGAAACAAATTCATTTTATTTTAAGAATTTTGAAAATCGAATTAAAAATATGAGTACATAGAGTTATTTTTTTTATTGAAAATTTATCAAAACTATCCTAACTAAACACTTATAAATAAGTACCAAATAAAATAAGTAGTACTTAATCTTTAATTATTGTTGCATTATTAGAATAAAATTTATAATTAATATATTAGAGCATAAATTTTCGTTAACAAAATAAATAAAATCCAATTCAATTATATTATAATTAATTACGAGAATATGTGCGAAGTAGTATTCCAGATAAGACGATGGTCGTATTTTGAGGACTCACAGTTTTGAGATAATAACTAATAAAAATTAGCAATTTCATTAATTTATTATATATAATATATATGGTATGGATAAGGATATGCTTATCTGTTCCACACTTCGTGGATAACAGATAACAGTCAGAAAGTTATCGTATACAATTTAGAATGGTTTGCTTCGGTTGTTAATTATATTCGTCATGAGGATCAATTATCAAGGATCACTTATGCTTCATGAGAAAATGATTTTCATTGTGCAATATTAAATCTACTAAAAATTAAACATTCTTCACCAATCGCATTGTCATTCATGTGATGGAAAAGGGAGGCCATCACACTCTTGCTTTCTCTGTAAAGTTAAACACGCAATCCTTACACAATTTAAGCATTTCGATGATGATCAAACTTTGCGTAATATAGAGAGAGAGAGGAATATAGTAATGCACCACAGGCTGCATCACCATGATATATATATAATAGAGCTTCATCAGTAACAGCCATTATAAATAAGTAACTCTACATAATTAAAATAATAATATTACATAACAAAAAAATGGTATAAAATATTTTGTAACTCAACTTTTTGATTAAAGAATTGGAAATCTTTTTATACATATTTATAAGAGCTGTCTTCACGTATACTTTTAAAGTAGTAACAAACAGAAGACAGGTTAAAACAAATAATATAATTAATTGTACGAATAAAGCGCTTTAGCTAAATCATAAATATAATCTAAACTAAATTCAAAACATGTTCAATACAAGGTATAATTATTTAAATAATATATGAATTTGAAAGATTAAAATGCAGAGAAAGATAATTGAATCAAAATTTAATGAAAGTAGTTCATATAAAACTATACTGGTAAGTTTTGAGTATAGATATAGTACTAAATTTGAAATAAGCTAATGCTCGGTTAATTTGCATCATTCTAGTGGGTAAATAAAATTGAGCATTAACAAATTATAGACAGTAATAATCAACAGATAAATTATTTTTTTGTCAGATTATATAATCACTCTGAAAGGTCCCTTTTACTCGCTAATGTAATTCAAGAATAATTGTATTCAGTAAGAATAAACCTCTCCAAATATGACGGTACAAAACCTATTAATAAATTGGAGAGGAGTGACGTAGTTAGGTGTGGTGGAACAGGCATTCATGAATCAATCATGATAACACATACCTATATTTAAAATCAACAGTAATCAGTGATTAAAGCTTACTGAGCTTACTTCACAAATAAAAACCAATGATGGGGTTTACTAATTTGTAAACTAAATATATTTTTAAATAAAACATATAAATCGAGACTAAACTAGTATAAATTATTTAAAAGCTAAATAAATAGAGCAAAATTTAAATCAATCATTATAACTCACCTTATTTATATCATTCAAACTAGGATGTAGCAAAGACGATACCACCAACCGCAAAAAAATTAAATTTATTAAATAATGTAGTTTTAGTCAAACTTCAACTTAACTAATTCAAATATATAATATATGTAATACAAGATATGGCTATACTGAGAGTATATCTTATTCATTAGTAATTCAAATCGGTGTATAAGAGCTTACTATAACAATTATAAATATATGTAAAAACTTACTTTAATAAAAAAATCGAATAACAATAAATAGCTTCTCATTATTTATAATTTTTATACACCCATAAATATTACAGTTATATTTTAATTATTATAGTTAGAAACGAGAGAGAGAGAGAGTTCAGGTACAGAAAGATGGTGGGAGCAGAAAAGATTTTTGAGTAAGTCTAGTTACTAACATATTCCTCCCGCATAGCTATTTCCTTCAGAGCTATGCTAAGCATATATCACGTGCCTACAAAAATATTTCAAATAATCGAGAGTTCTTTAGTGAATCTAATTTGATGGTGAAAACATATACCCACGATCATAATGCTTTGTTAGCATCTCCGAAAATGATGTAAAAAAATTCGATGGATTCTTATTTCTTTGTAAAGTTTAATCTCGATAGACATCAGTTATCTTTTGAAATCTCCTCATTCCCTGCTGAACAGCTGTTCAATTAAGACGTCATTCTCAATCGATCCACTATATCGCAAGTTTCCATAATTGGTATATGGTCGGCATAGAATACCATCTTGTGATATGAATCAGCGGTCACTGGATCCTAATATCCACGGAGTAACTGTTGCAATCGATCTGCAACGACTTCTCTCCTCTTTTTGCATTTTTGGCTTTCGACTTAAATTCGCGATGGATAAAGTGATACTTCGTTATTATCAGCGCCATCCTTCATACAGGTACACTTCAAAATCTGTTGATGCCTGCTGAGTCCCCTTTCTGCAAAAGCCTGCGCCGCGTGATTTAATTCGATGTCCACTGTCTCTAAGTTAAATTTGCCTTATTCATGACATCCGTGAGTTTAATTAAAAATAATCTTAATATTCATCCACAGTATTAAAAGTATCTACTTAAATGTCTGTTATATTAGATATATTTCTTGATAATAACATACAGGTGAAATCTGATGTAGAAAGATGAATATTCTAATTTGTTGCATTAAGAAGAACCAAAGATGATATTTAATTGTTGCATTAAGACGAACCAAAGAGAACCACCTTAAATCTACATGTTATAAGTGGACTATTATCTGAATATGGATCCCTAAACCACAGGAATCTGGTGGAGTCTCTGTCTTCTTCAGCAAGACCCATACTCATAAAAGCTTTTTCAATATCTGATGATATAGCATATTTCCCAAACCTAAATTTAAGTAGTAATTTACCAAGATCTGCCACCATGGAAGGTCCTGAATACAGACAGTTATTAAGACTAGTTTTTCCTGAAGAACAATCATACATGATTCTTATTGGAGTCGTAGGAGAATCTTTTCTTACTCCATGATGTGGTATGTAATGTAATTTACTTTCAGGGTGTCCTGGTGTACGTGGTGTTTTTTCTTCTATAAATCCTTTTTGATGTTATTCCGTTAAAACATGAAGCTTTGAGTTTTTATTTTATATTTTTAGTTTACTCTGGATCAGGTTTAGGTATTGTCTCAGTTTCGCAATGGAAGAGTAAAGAAGACAAGGATTACACATGCTTTTCCTATTCATATCAATTATTTTCCTAACCCTATTCATTCAATTATAATAAATGTAAATTATGACCTAGTTTCGGTTAGCATACAAATTCAAGCATCTTATATTCACTACTATTAATCCTTATTTGATATATTTATATAATTTTTTATATGATCAATGCACTCGCTCCCCTATCATAATTTTGTTCTCTGAGTTGAAACTAGCTTATTTTATAAACTTCATTTTCTTCTGATTCTATTTTGGTATTTGGAATTGTTAACACCAAATATCATTAAAATAATTAAAATAATAAATTATTTATACTATTAAAA
Organism: Trachelipus rathkii; assembly: GCA_015478945.1. Classification (NCBI taxonomy): domain Eukaryota; kingdom Metazoa; phylum Arthropoda; class Malacostraca; order Isopoda; family Trachelipodidae; genus Trachelipus; species Trachelipus rathkii. Next base: position 73,696 of record JABUQX010061763.1, read on the forward strand.
TAATGTATTTTGAATTTCCTTTAGGGGTTTGATTATATTTATATATGAAATAATTACATGACTTATTTCATTCGAGTTTTGATGTTATTTTTGGAAAAGTAGGTGAAGATAATACAGAAATTTGATAGAAGTATCTATCTTAAAACGCCATTCTCGCTTACAAGTTTGTTGTCATATAAAGTGTAACTTCTATAAATTAGTTTAAATGTATTATTGTGGCTCTCATCTAATATTTTGTATTTTACCATATGTTTATATTTGTTCTTTTGAAGTTAATTTACTTATCAACTTTAAATTTAATCCTCCTTGTGTGTGTTAGTTGTTGTGTTCACAATTAATATTGTTAGTTTAGAAAATTGTGACACTAATTAAAAATTTGATTTTTGATAAGTTATATTCGGTAGCCTTTCGAAATTCCGGAAATCCTTCATTTCTATATTAACAAAAGCAACATTTAATGGCCTGTTCAATTATTGCACACACATTACACACACTTACAAAAGTGTGTTAAATTAAAAGTCTTGATTATTGTTAATTCTACTTCTGACTCATGTAACATATGCGGTTAGCGAAATAACAATATTTAATGGGCCTAATAACATTTTTAAAACTAATTATGTTATATATATAGTATTATCTATATGAAAAAGTGAATGTTATGAAGTTCTGGGTGGCCACTTACGGAATATATCCAATTTATTTTCTTAGCGCTTCCTTTAATTAATTTATCAATGAATTTCAAATACCTTCTAATTTTATATTTATGTATTAATTTTTCACAAAAAATATTAATTTCATTCACAAAATACATTTTTTACAGAAAGAATTATTTATTTCCCACGGAACACAGCTAAAATCCCTCCAATTCTCTTCCCGGAGATTCCCTGGTTTAAATAAACTTCTCGAAAACAAATGATTTGGTGGTAGGCTAGTGGCAGATTTATTTTTTCTTAAGTGATAATGTTGATTGATATACGTTTGGTCTTCCCCGAATTTCACTGTCTGCTAACCGGAATAACTTGGTTTTCATAATGTTTTCATTTTTTATTTTTTTTAATGTCTGATGTAGTGGTGGATTATTTATTAATATTGAATTAGGAAAAAAGTTGAAGTGAATCGAACCTACTACCTCTTCATGCGGAAATGAGCTTATTACCCTTAAACCTGATCAGAGTAACTTAAAAAATTTTTTTAAATCAAGCTTCTTATGTTTTTTAAAAGTGTGTTAGTTTTTACTGAAGATTATTACCCCAAAAAAGTTTATAAAAAGAAAACGAGCTTTTTCAAGCTTTTTGGAAGTTACATTACTTTTATTTAAATCAGCTTGTGTAATCTTTTTTGATTTTTAATAATTTATATTCATCTAAATATAAAAATATACTGAAACACCATTTTGCTAAAAAATACTTTAGCATTTTTTTTTTATTTTTATTAAGGTTTAGCGATTTTCAAATAGCGAGTTATTTCATAAAATGTTTTTCAAATTTTAACTTCACCAAAGTGTACGCATAATATAAAAATGCGTTCTTAACAATGTCGTCGAGAACTGAAGAAAGATAGTTCAGTCATCCTACTGATAAAATATTGGACACGTATTTGAAGTATTATCGCCACTTTCATTATTTTAGGTCATTCAAAATTCATTTGTATTTTAGCAAAAGTTTTTTCTTAATTGTAAAATTCTATATATAATAATTTTATATATGTACAAATTTAATTTTTGTTAAAAGTATTATTAATACAAAATTGTCAGGTGTTTATAAAATTGGGATTTGCATTTTAGATATTAGTATTTTAAAACTATTATAATAATTGTGCGTGTGGAATTTAATAAAAAAATTTTTGAAAGAGATATATTAGAGACAACAAGCAATGACAATTCAATTTTCTCTGAATAAGAAATATTTTTTTTAAAACTAATTATGATTATTAGTAATAATTTTGCTCTCAAAATTTTGGTGTAAATGTTTTCACTTATAATATTATAAAGTTTATTAAATTTATTGATATTACTTATATATAAGTTTATTTTATTATTTATGAGTTTCCAGGTCGAGGTATACTTATGTATATTTTCAATATATATATATATAAAGTACTATAGTAGTAATATATAGAAAAACAAAAAATTGAAATTGCAAGAGATGAGAGAGAGAGAAGAGTAGTTTCGGAACAGTCTCGTAGTCGCAGTGTTTAATGAGTAGAGCCCGTTATGGAAAAAAAAAAAGAGGATCGTTGTTTTGTCTGTCATTGATTTATAATTATTATTATTATTTATTTTATTATTTATTATTATTTTTAATATTATATTATTATTATATTACTCTATATTTTAATACTATTAACACGGTGACACGACGTGTTAGTAGTGAGGCATGGAGGCGCGCGTATGTTCATCGATTCCCTGCGTTCCAGTTCCTATGTGTGTAGCAATTAACTTAGTAGAAATCCCTCTCTTCGCTTCCCTAGAATAGGGGCAAATTGCTTCCTATTTGATTAGGTGTTTTTAATATTTTATATTATATTATATATATATATTTATATTTATATATTCTTATATATACCTATTCTAAAATATAATAATATTATATTATATATATTATATATATATATTATTTTATTATATATTATTACTCTTATTAGATTATTATTATAATATATATATATATAATTCGTTTGTTGGGTGTGTGTGTGTGTGTGGTGTGTGTGTGTGTTGCTGTGGAGAGAGGCGCTTGAGGGATTTTTTTTCTTTGCAATATAAAGCAATTACTAAATGAATTACATTAAATTATATATATATGAAGGTGGAATGAGATACCCACCGCTACATGTAAAAATGTTGAGTGAAAAAAAAGCTTCCCAAATAGTAATATTAATGTTGCGGAACTTTTCCTTATTTATTATATAATTTTTAAATTTTATCTTGATTTGCCGTCGTCGAGAAACCGACTTTAAAAATATCATGGCAGAAAATCTTCAAAAATTTTAAATTGTTAAGAAGAATATAACGCAGTAGAGGCTTTTGTGGCTTTCCTGCTTCATCCCACACATCTAAACATATAATAACTAATAAAAAATTAATTAATAATATATAATAATACATAATAATAATAATTATTTATAATTTAATTCAATAATAATTAGCTTAATCTCAATTAATATATAATTAATAAATAATAATAATAATATATTTTATTTTAATGGAATATATAAAAAATAGTATAATAATGTTTCTACGGTTCCCTTCTCTCCCATGATTTATTTTGAAATAAGTTTGCTTTTCTTTTTAAAAAAGTAATACAACAAACAGATGGTATTTATTTGTTCGTGCTTTCTTTATTATCTCTTTCATTCTAACTTTTCACTTCTATCTGATAGTTTTATTAATATTAGTAGTATTAAGTAGTATGTGTGTTTTCTAGTTTTGAGTGTTATTGTGTTTAAGTAGTTTTTCTTGTTATAGTTTAGTCATTATTGCTTAGTAGTGGATATAACCTCTTGTATACGACATAATAGTATTAAAATAAAGTTTACTTCAATAGAAATATTTATTTAATTAATAAATATTTAGGTATAATTTCTCCACGTACCCTTTGCGCACACCCGCCACTCATAGTTCCGTTGCCCCACAAACATCTAGCAACACAACTAACAGATGACGTCATTCACGAGCTTGCCTCATCAGGACAGCTAACGAAATGTTGATACTTCACTTATAACACAATTGAGTGGCTTACTTTACCCCCTTCCTCAAGATTTTACTTACACAGTTTCCGATATTTGAACCCTTTCATAAGAAGACAGAAGTTATGTACACTTATATCTCTAGCTGATAGTACATACACTAAGTAATATTACTATCTTATTTAATATATACTATTCCTAACACAAATCACGATATATCACGCATAACATACACCAACACATACACAACAGCTTTCACACCCTTCATTACCTTAAATACTATACTTTACATACTTAATACATCATATTATCATTTAGCTACTAATGGATACTAATATACTTATTATACCCATCCATATTATATAATATTACACCTTTATTACAATATACATATTATTATTTATTAATTATAGTATAATACCTTATTACATTATAATAATTTCATATTATTTCCGGTGTTGTTGTATTAGATGCCGCGTCCTGAATCTTCTTAGTCGCTTATGTGTGTGTAGGCACTTGCTCAATGGTATGGTTTATTTTGACTGTTTACTTATCATCTATTATGTGATTCTGTTAGAGTGGGAGGGAGGTCGTTAAGCGGTTTTTTGGGGGTGCCGGCTAGATATGCTGATTGATGTATTGTGCTATTACTTAGAGTTATTTTTTGGGTCATTGTTGTTGGGTTTTGTGTGTTTTCAGTTATGCTACAGCTCTTGGCTGGTGTTGTATTCTTAGTAGTGTTAATGTATGGGTTCCACTTTGATTTGTTTTGTTCTCGTTCTTAACTTGTGTGTTGTTGTGCGTTGTGATTGATTTAGTGTGTGGGTTTGATGTGGTAGTGGATGTTGTCTAGTGGTGTTAGTTTGAGTTGTATGTGTGTATCTTGTGATTATGTTGTTCTATCTATTTTGCAGTGAGTTGCACTTTAAGTTTTTAGTAATTAATTCAATTCCTAAGCTCACATTTTTTTGAAGCTTTTTCTGTATAATTCCAGAGTATTTTCCCCATTGAGCAGTTGTCATCTATAAGTGGTGATGGGGGTTCTTTGGGTAATTGGTTATGAGGAATGTCGATTCTTGTGTTATATTATAACTGGTATGCTGTACGAGAATCTTTTTTATTTTGTACGTGTTCGTGGTGGTTTTGGTTTTTTGTTTATTAATTGCTATGTTGTTGAATTGACCTTATAATGGTGATTTATGTTAATCGATAATTTCTTCGTATCATACGTACATGTTATCTCTGGCACGTTATTCATTATTTTAGAATTTTTTAACTAGTTTTGAATTTATAATATCCATTAATTCAAGTTCACTTATTTTTAGGTGGCTTTACATGTAGCAGCCGAGTCCTTTATTACATAGGGACTAGATATTTGATTCTACTATATGAACTACATCCGTATTGTCCCGTATATTTTATTCACTACATTCATCTCCTTATACTTTACACACTTTGATGCCGAAGAGATAAATCCTGTAGATCACTTTGGTGATGTAGTCATGATCATCTAGACACTCATTAGAGAAATCGGTGATGAGGATTTATATGTATTATTTCTTGTTTTATCAGCATGTAAGTCATTGCTTTATCATGGCATGCATATGTCTCAAGCATATGATGTATGTTACCATATCTTGACCTTCTCACCGCTTTATTTTTATTTAATTAAACCTCAATACGCTTCGCTCAAGGTAAGCCAAAGTATCGCACCACTAGAAGTGTTATTCACTTTGCGTATTTGTTATGCTTTTGTTTTTACTGTTCTTCTTGCCCATTATTGATTGTCCTGCCCTAACTGCTTACTTTTTGTGTCCTCTGTCATGTTTTCTTTTCTTGTTTTTCGCCTAGCTGAACTGTCTGTCTTAACGGTTAATTTACTTTAATTTATTAATTTGAATCTAATTAAATTTTATTCTAATATTGATTTTTTGTTATTTAAATCTTTTTATTATTTTTAATTATTTATTAACAACTTATAATTATTTTTAATTAAATTCTTTTTATTTACATTTATTTATATTATAACAATATTTTTAATTATCAAATTATTTGTTTACATTTTCTGACTATATGTGTAGCAGATATTACTGTAAAGTTCAAATTATCAAATAACTATTTAATTTACACTTATCTTGTGCTACTTACTCCTGTATTTGTTTTCAAAGTTCTTACTCATGTCGTCACCTTCTGACGAATTGGGACAACTAAAGCTATTGTATTTCCCCATAGACTTTCAATTTATCAAACTTATTTAGTCTTACTATCATCTTTGGAATAAATTAATAAACTTATGTAACATGGAGCGTGATATGTCTCACCTTCATATAGTACATTTGCCACTCTTCAACTCTCATCTGTCATATAACATATCGTATATACACATTTTATGCTGATTAGTATAGGAACTAAGGCCTAATCTCGTGCAACAGGGCCGCACAGTCTACTTCTAACACCATAACCCAAACACAATAACATCTAACAAAAACCTAATTCTATAATTCAAATTAAATAAATAAATATAATACGTATAATTATATTTTGGATCCATAGTTTGTAGAAAGGGGTGGTTTTGTGAGGATAAGTATGCGAATGGCATACTTTGACTTAATGTTTTCCATTGTCGATGTGTAATTGTTTGTCATTTTTGAGCAGTTAAAGTTACTGTATTTCACCCCTGTGTGTGCTAATGATTTGGTGTTGCTCTCTCCTCTTCCTTCCCAGTAGAAATGTTACAATCATTTTAAAAAAGTTATGAAAATAAGAAAAAATCGAATAATTATTATTAATTAAATATTATTATTATTAAAATTATTATTATTTATTATATATTCTTTTGTGTGTTTTATATCAATTATTAAGAGATGTAACAATCAAACTAACTTTGTCCATAGTTTATTTTTAAATTATATATTTTAGTATTATATATTAGAATATATATTATATATAGTATAATATTTCCCTATAGTATAAATGGTTATTAAGATAATACGACTACTATATTACTACTTAGTCCTAATATATTTAAAATATTTCAGGCTCCAAGCATAGTAATCTTAATGCTGCCCCCACTTTCGTTACTCTGGGGATAGATTACAGTGGGGCTTTATTGATGTTTTGTTTAATCCCATCATACCATTAGTCTGCTTGATAAGGGTTGTGTCGTGTGGTGAGTGAAAAGCGTTTTGTTTTTATTATTAGTCGTAGATATGTGTGTGGGGTGCGTTGGTCGGGGTAGCCGCGCTAGGTTATGGTCGTGTAGTCGCATCTTAATGACCTATCCTAAGAGATAGATTCTAGGGAGCGAAATAACAATGCTTTCTTGTTTGAATCTTTGATGTGTCTATAGGTGGTCGCTTTAACTTTTAGGTCTATGTGGTTAAGGTTAGTTTAGTGGTGTTGAGTTTAGAATAATGTAGTTGGGTTCTAGTTTCCACGGGGGGCGTTAAGTAGTGCGAGGGATCAGGATCTTAGTGCAAAAGAAAGAGGTTTGATATTCGCCCTAAAGTAAGATCTATTAATATGTAGTCGATAGAGGCTTAGGTCTGTGGTGTAGAAATTGTTGGTTTTTTTGTTATCCTCTGCCAGCCTCGCCATTCCGTGGTTAGTAGTGTAGGGGGTTGTCTTCGTTTGAGAGTAACTCCAGAATGATTATCTTGTCTATATCCGGTATGCATTAACTATTATATTTATATATTACGTAGGTACAAGTAGCGAGATAGATGGATATTTTCGTTAGTTCCAAACTTGATATACTATTATATATATATTTATATAATTATGATTATAATACTTATTTTCATTGTGATGTAGTTTTAGTAATGTATACAATACGTAAATTACAAATGACGTCTTTATAAGAAATTATAATGATTTTTCTATTTAATTGTTTCGTAGGGAGAAAATGAGGCATAGACATGGGGTTATTGTTTCCTATAGTTATGTAATTTGTTTTTCTTCCTTGGTGTTGCTTGTGTGTGTGGCTCCTGGTTCCCTATGATTCCTCAGCGGTTTTTATTTATGCATCCGTGTGCTGATAAGGTCAAGACCATCAGATTTCTGGCATTGAGCCTTGACAAGTGCCGATTCAGGAAGGTTTAGTGGTAACTTTAATACGTATTCATGAGTTTCACCGGTTTGTCCTTCATTTACTGCCTTATCCGCCTTGGGTGATTCAATAATGTACGAGAATATCGATCGGTGTAGGGTAAAATTGTAGGAACATATTCATTCGAGTTTTACCAAGCTAAATTGTTTTTATAGCCTCATCTTTTTGTTACTTTTTTGGTCTTTGAAAACATATGTGTTTCTATGTCTACTAAAAACTTTTTCGCTATTCCTTGATGACCTATAATCTTTCAAACGGCGTTTGATTTATATTATTAATTTATATTAATATATTACCTCTATTTATATTTGTATAATTATATATATATTTATTTTATTTGGTCGAGTATATATATATTAGTGTATATTAATAATATGCTAGTGAGAAAAATTGCGATATTATTTTATGTTTATATGATCAATATACCAATTGTAGTGATATATTAATTAAATATATATATAGATTATCGCTTGGTTTTACTGACTGTTGACTGTAAGTTCAGACGCTTAAGCTGTCTAAAAAAACTCGGTGGAAGATTTCAGGCAGGACAAACTTTTGTTTAAGTGTCTGGGTTGGTTATGTTTTATAAATGCTCTTAAATGCCGAATCCGATATGTTTTTATTTTTTATTTTTATTATTATTAGTTATTTTATGTGTGTATGTATTTATTATTTATTATTATTTTATGAGTTTTATTAATGTTATTGCATTATTATTATGTGTATTATATTGATTATTATTATTTTTGTGTGTAATTGTCAAAGGTTAGTGGTGAAAATTAGATATATGGGAGAATTATGGTTGGTCCAGAATGCGGTGGACTGTAGATAGAGTGCATGGTATGTATAGTTGTAGCGTAGTGTTTAATGGGTACTGGGTGGGTTTCAGAGTTCTAAAGTAGTTGGACAAAGGATAGGAAGATGAGATTGTCTTGTTGCAGTGCTCTGTCGCCTACGGAGCCCTTCTGTCGGAAGAGTAGTAATTGGGGATTTTGCGTTCTGATGATCGAGACACGGTTGAAGGTGACTTTCGATTGTTTGTTGAGGAATTTTAAGTATGTGAGGCTGTTTGAAGTTGTTGTGGTTTAATTACTTTTGTCGGTCAGCTGACGTCGTTTTCCTTGTAATTAAGGATGGAGATTTTGCAGTAGAGCAGATGGTGTTCCATGTTTGGTGAATAATTGGGACTGAGTTCTGAGGGTAATTGTGAGTTAGCCAATTATTAAGGTGTAGGGTGTAGATTTTCAACCAGATCTAGCTACATCGCCGAGAATAGAGACTGGTGAAATGAGTTAATGTGATTAATTGGAGAGCTCGGCGGAGTTAGGATGGTTGTGTGTTTAGGTTGATGGTAGTATGGCCGATTAAATTGTGAGTTGGTTCGCTATAGGGATTCGCGGGCTACGTGTTTTGTGCTTGGAGGGGCTCGTAGGTCCATTTGCTGGGTGAAGGTAGTTTATGTGAATCCGTAGGTAGAAGGTATTAAAATGTGTATTTGATAAAGTCTTTACTGCCATTACAGGGGTAAGTGAAATACGGACACCCCAATTTGCCCATAATAGAGAATAGAAATGCAAGTAAACATTGGAGTATGGCGTGAAATAATGTTTCTCAAAGATATTTCCGCCTTTTTATGGGATGTATACCAAACATTTTTTTTTCTCTTAGTGATTCACGGGTTTGTGATTGTTTTGAAAGAGAAAATAAATATGAGAGTTCCTTTTCAAGGATGGAGGAAGGTCAAGAGAGGAAAAGAAAACGTCAAAGATGGGTGATGATATATTTAAATGAAGAAAGGTACGTTAGGGAGGTCGATGAGGGTGGGTTTTGCTTTGTTTCGAAAGGATGGGTGTGTGTATTTTATAATTTGTGTTGTGTGGAGAATTTGCGGAGTGTTCGGTATGTTATAGATAGAAATGTGAAGAGAACTGTTACACTTATTTTGAAAAAATATTATTAAAGCCAAGTGGCATAAATCAAGAACCCAGTGTATTTCGTCGTATTGGTCCTTTAGTAGGAAAGTTAGCAAAGAACAGAGAAGGGATCAGATGTTATTACTTATTATACGACCACACGCTTAATTAGTATATACAGTTAATTTTGTCTTGTTGACGGTGTTTAGTCGTTCTTTCACAACTCGCAACGAACTTAGCTATACATATATATATATGGATGGAAGTATATAATATTATTATATAATTTAAATGTATAATATATTTTGCTTAAATAAATTGATAGTAGTAGTAGTAGTACTATATTATTATTATATATACTTATCTATATATTCTTGATTTTATTTATAATTATGGTAGTTATTATTATCTATTTATTATATACATATATAACTAGTTATAAATATCATATATATTATAACCAAATTTGTACGTTATCTTAGTTACAATTATAATTCATTTCATTATTTAAGAGTTTAACTTTCGGCAGTGGAGTTTAAGCGTATGTTTGGCAACAAATAGGAGTTGATATAGGATGATGTGTGTTTTGCGTGATCAAGGAACCTTAGAAATGAGGCAATATAATCTTTTTCTAAGCTTATTTTTAGGCATACGACTTAACAAAATTCATTCGGGTTTATGGTTTAAGGTTGTGGAGTTTACAAGGTTGGGCCATCAGGTCCTTCATACTTTGGGTCATTATTGTCTTCGTCCTAAGTTTAATCGCAGGAACTACAGAATAAATAACGAATTGTGACTGGTATATTAACGCGGACTTAATAAATCCAATTAATTATCAATTATGTACTTTTGGACGATCTCATTACTAAAACAACGGGATTTTGCTTCACGCGTTTAGGTGTATATGTGATATGTTTTAGTTTTCTGGTGCTGATGTGTTATTCTTATGTCTTAGAAATGCGGCCTCTCTCGTTGCCGTTTGATATTGGAAAGATAAAAATATAATAAACAGGCATGCAATCAATAACTCCTTCCTACGAATCAAATTATTCGCTCGAAAATACAGAAATATATTAGAAAAGTTTGTAAGCTATTTATAGATTTTTGTTATAAATGTCAGAGATTATTGATTAAAGTGTTGTGGCGTTGGCAGACGGAGCACAAAAAAGATACGTGCTCTTTGGTCTGTATAATTTGAACAATTCAATGACAATTTTAATTAAATTATTGTGCTGAAGTAAAGGAATTAGTCTTGTTATCATTTAATGTCGTGTGATGGGGATGTCTTTTATTTGGATAAATGTAGCAATACATTCTTGCTGTCTCACGACCGTTCCCGTTCATGCGTTCCTACGTAAAATACAGCTTGCCACTTGTTTCTTTTCTACAGTTAATAAATAATCGACAAATCCTTTTTAATAATTAAAATTTTCTTCCTTCTTATTTTTTTATTTTTGTGAATAGTTAATCAAATTAATAATAAAAATCTTTTATACATGATTTGAAGATTTAGGATGACAAAATAAGAATATTTAATTGTTGGGGAAAAGGCATATTTGTTTCTGAGGAAAGTTAATTTAAATAAGATTAGTGTTCGCTAATCACCTTCCAGCTGCTTACATACACAAAATTATAGTATCTTTACAATCTACTTAGTTACTGACTCCTTTCTTATTAAGTGATTCATCCTCTCACTAACAAAGAGATCCATAATAAAATTGTGGTTTTCAGGGAAGTTTTCTTTGGGCTGATCGTAATTTAGATATGCTCGTCAGCCAGACCATCTATGCCATCACTGTCGCCACTGCGTCCGCACACTTTTCATATTCTGCCAACTATTTAAGGAAGAATGGTTCAAAGCACCTATCACTGTCACGTCGAATTTTAGATTCTCAATTTTCTGTCTGCTTTGCGCCAGAAATCTAGCTACCCACGACGACAATCAGTGTTGCTTCCACATTCCTTTCACACCGTTCTATGAAATATTTCGTATCACATACGGTTCCTATGTCTCCTTACTGTGATCGAACTAAATATTCTTGTTCTAATTTAATTTATATAGAAATCCTTACTATCCTTTATTATCATGTTGATCTTTGAGTTAACGTATTACTACCAAAAGTTATTCATTATTAATGTACCTTCCTTAAATAATTTCTTACGTTCTACTAATGCATATTCGGATAACTTAGCCCTTATTAGAATACAGCTTATTTCCACTACTTGCACATCAATCCTTCATGACATACTGATGGCTTACAAACTTCACTCCGCTATTTATATTTATTATACACAAGTTAATCTATCCACTTCCTAATGGTTATTTATAAAACAACCATTATAACTACTTCAGTTGCAAAAACAATGCCTTTTTAGATCTAATATTTTCGCGTTGGTCTCACTACACGTCCTTTACACATCAAAACCGCGAACTGCAAATATATCACCAGACTCCTATTACAAATATAGCGTTCATAACACAGGGAAAGAAAAAGGTCAACCTAGTTAGTGCCAGCGGGCCTCTTCGCCCCCGAATTTTTTATACAATCAAATACTCACATGGATATACTCCTCATCAAATAAAAACGAAATGGGTGCTCTTTAGGAAAAATAAGTTTTTTACAGAAGGCCGCCCCTCACTCTCCGAATAACATAATTGTTAAAACAACTCCCAGTTAGTACACGTTGTCATTCTTCTTTTGATCCATCCAGCGGCATTAGGTCTCATTCTCAGCCGTGCCTCTTCAGTTAACGACGTATCTATGACTATAAGTACTTCTATTTTAGGCTATCACTATAAAACGGAGAATGCCTCACATCATATAGTATTCATACTTAAGCACAAATTTTTATCATAACCAGACACATACGGCCGATGACGGTCCCGTATAACAATATGGGCGCGATGAGGCCCACAACTACATTATTACTTTTGTTCAAAAAAGCCTATTGGAACCACTTATTATGTAAAGCAGCTCTTTGAAGAGCGCTTCCGTAACTCTTTTTCCCTAAAATCCGATAAAATCCACCCTTTTTCGCCTACACTCGTCTTTTTACTCTGCCACTTTCTTAGTTAATCTTTTTGGGAGTCAGTATCCCTAGCTTAGTTTTAATCAAACAAATAAATTATTTACAACTATCAACTCGTTCTCTACTGGAAGTTTTTTACACATATCTTTGTGCAGTCGCCCTCATTGTCTACATAACTTTCGCGCTCTATGCCACCAGTAACGCCACCATATATTCCGGTTTTCATGATTCTTTTCATATTATTATCTTTTTATCTATACCGTTTCCTGTCGATTTTTACCTCATACTAAATCGGGTCAGCATAGCCTCGAAGGCCCCCTCCTGACTACTAATCTACATACCTGATGAATATATTGATCTTTCATTTACACTAATATTCTCACACGATATACGAATAAAGTTATGTCTCACTACATAATGAGGGGAACCCAAATGACTCGCTCTGTATTTCCCGTCTTAACGCGCTCAAGATTAGGCACTACATAATGTTTCCGGATGAATATCCCCAACACACTTTGGGTGTTTTGTACAAGGTTCTAGGAAAAGTTTTAAATTACTTAAGATCTCGATTTTAAAAAATGTTTTTACAAGATTCTTTATCGATTGCACTATGATATTAAATCGGAAAAACATTCCTGTTGTGGCATAAAGCCTAAAAAAAATGTCAATATAATAGAATCTCTTAACACTCTATTCAAAACTTATTGAGTCACAAACTATCATTCACGAAAGTAAGATCGAAATATAAAGTTGTTCGATAAAGACAAACTCAAGGAGCCTCTGAACGGAGCTTCTCTATGTTTCGATGAATTTGTAAATGGCTCAGAGCGTTGGGGTTTGTGTTCTTATGCGACGTATTCTGACTGTGATCAAACTTTATCTATTGAAACTCAGTCGAGGGTCTTTAACTTAGCGGGATATGCTTCAACTCCATGACATTCTCTCATACTTCCACGCATTGGCATTCCAAAACGTTCGACCCAGCCCCTGAGGACACGCTTCTATAGCTTCAAAATTTGGACCTAGCTTCACCTCAATATATGCAGAAGAAAATATCCTAACCAAATTCATCTTCATCATTATTTTTACCAACAAGTACTTCGATTTGTGCTTCTTTTTAATTTATTTAAAAATGTAATACTATTTGAATTTCTCACTACCCATGACATAAACGTTATTCAATACCAGAAATTTTAATGTAGCAGTAGTCACATTTTCTTAAACACTTTCAAATTACTGCACACACCCTTACCACACACGACAAGGGCTTAATTTAAAAGTGTGATTACTGTAATACTCAGACATTAACACATTACTGTTTACAGTCACACATACTTCAACTGGGGCCTATCCCTAAATACATTTTAACAGTTACTACATTTATGGAAAAGCAATATTACTGGTAGACAACAATTACGCTCCAAGGCTGTAAGATGGTTCGGTTTTAAGGATCGTTGTACTTCATTCCAATGTGTTTTCCATCGCCTACTTCATGATTACATGCATAACTTAATAACAGCTTTTCAGACTATTTTATGTATATATTTTCAAGAAAATACTATCATCCCATTCAAATGTACTCATACATTAACAGTCAAAACTTCTGTTAGTTTTAACCTTTGTTTTGTGTTTGCCCATATAAACATGCTGATCAGATAATGAGTTATTAGAACTAAAATCCGTTCTCGAAACAAATGACTGGGGAGCAGTGTACGATTTGGTATTCAGAAGGCATTATGTGTCATGATACTTAAGATGACTCTCGATTCTGTTTGCTAATCCCGCAAACCCTGTGTCATTCCCAAACTTCCATTGTTATCAATTCTGGTATACAGGCATGCAGTGTGAGTTGGAATATTATGAATAGGAAGTTAGATACGAATCTTACTACCTTCGTTCATTTTGCGTAGAAATGGAGCAATACCCTAAGAAACCTGATGCAGTCGAGTACACTTAGCTGAAAAATTTAAAACGTCACGCTCAAATCATGGGAACTTGGTGCGTTACAATATATCGCAGGACTAGTTACATTAACGACACCAACATATGAAACCCCCAAAAATAGATAAAAATAAAAACTTGTATCTGCAATGAGACCGTTGGCGTAAACATAGCTTTCCGATATAAGCCTACTAGCTCCCCGAGGTGATGAAACGAACTTTGAACAAAAAGATTAATCCTCATCCTAAATATATTATCAATTTTACTGAAACACACCTTTTGCATAATGAAATACTTTCAGCACATTTTTTTTTTTTTTTATACAGGTGTGTTTACTTTCTAAAGCCAGTTAATTCATTTCGAAATGACTGTTTTTCAGATTACTTTAACTTATCACAGATTTAGTAGTGCATATATAGAACAATGGGTTTTTTTAAAAAGTCCGTGAGCAACCTGACAGAAAGATAGGTCCAAGTATGAATTTTATATCACAATAGAGGTATAACACTAGGCCTATATTTGATCCTATACTCATTTTAGTCATTCATTAAATTATGTATCTGATATATGTTGTCTAAGTTTCTAATTAAAATTATATATAAAAACATCTATTGATTAAATAATTTTGAAAAAAGATTTAAACAATTTTTGGTTTCTATGAAAATTGGATTCATTTAAAATATTAGTCTATTTAATATCTATTATAATATCATTTTTGTGGAAATTAGATGAAAAAAATTTTTTTTAAAGTAGTTTCAAAAAAGACACATCAATATTCTAATCTACTAGAAAGTAAATGATTTTTTTTAAAACTGAAAATTATATACGATGAGAACATTGCTCTTCAAGGGTAATTTTCGACATTCATAATAATTGTCATATTATATTTAGATATTAATTTTTCTAATATTTATATAATTATTACGCTATATTTTTATATATATTTTATTTAGTATAATTAGGTATATCATATATTTATTTATATATATATATATACGATATAGTATATATATAATATATAGAAGAGAGAGAGAAGAGAGAGACAGTGAGTTTGTCGACATTTAACACCCGAAGCCGCGTTTTCGTTAATTATTGCGCGTTATATGGAAAACAAATAAATGAGGATTGTCGTTTCGTTCCATGTTGGTTAAATTGATTATTTATTCTGGTATTTTTTTAATTGGTTTCATCTGTTTTGAAAATCATTAGAAGATTCATTCGGATTATTAGTTATTATTACCTTAGTGTCTTACTTATTGTATACTTATGTTATATTATAGGACACGGCGAGCAGAATGTAGCTGCAGGGCAGAGGGGCAGCGGGCTTCCGGATCGCCTTCGTCCATGTTCACTAAGTTATGCGAATTGAACTAGAGAAAATTTCCCTCTCTTCCTTCCTAATAGGGGCCAAAAGCCCATGGAAGTGTTAATTTCATAACTATATTATATATATATATATATTATATATATATCATAATTATATATGTAATGATTAAGTATTAATATAATCATAAATCGTTTGCTGTGTGCTGTCGCTGTGTGTGGCTGGTGTGTGTTGCGTGCGCGCGGCGCGAGACTTTCTTGCATATATACCAGAATATCGAATGAATTTACATAAAATTATTAGCTGAAGGGAAAGAAACGGCTAATAAAAATGAGTGACAAAAAAGCTCAAAAGTAAAGATGTTTGCGGACTTTCGCTTAATTTATTCATATAGATAAAATCTTGACATTTGCCGTCCGTCAGAGAAAGAGAAACCGACGTAAATATCATTCCGCAGACGAAAATTTACAAAAATTTAATTTAAGAAGGAAACGCAGTAGAGTCTTGTGGCTTTTCTCTTTACACCCCCACAACAGAAAATAATAAGAATAGAGCTAATAAATGAATAATTACATCTAAATCAATAGAATAATAACGCTATATAATTATAATGGGAATAATATCAGATTTACATAGAAAACGCACACAACCAGACTAATAAACAGCTCTGAGCACCAAAGGCTTAACATTATATAATAATAATCTTTTAAATGCGAATATATATAAAAATAGTAAATATTTGAATTGCTAGGATCCATCGTTAAAGGAGAATTTTATTGAAATTTTAAAGTCGTTTCTATTAAAAGACGTTAAATTACAACAAACCAATGGTGTTTGTTTTGCAATTAATTATTACTTATTCATATTATTATAAGTAGTAGTACAATAAATTGTTCATAAGAGTAGTGTATTTGTTATTTATGTAGTAGTAGTAGTAGTTATGGAAGCAGTAAAAATAGTAAAATAATAATAAGATAATTTAATTTAAAAAGTAGATTATAGTTTGGTCAACCCGCTTGAGCATTGGAATCGTTGAGTTAGTTGTTAACCTTATATCATTAATATAGGTGCCTAGGCAGGCATGTGCTAAAAGGAACTTACTATACCTGTGTATAGCTACCACGTTTACTACGTCCTGTTGTACATAGTGCAGAAACTAAATATGTAATAATGTTACTAATATGGAAATTATATAAAATAAAATATTCTACTTCAGCTATATATATAATTATATATATATATATATTCTTTAACATTGGTGTGTGTCTGCGGCGTGCTTTTGTGATGAGATGAGATGCGAACTTTACTTTAGAATGATAGGGGAGGGAAAGGGAGGGAGGCGGGGGGGGGAAGGTGAAAGGCTAAAAAGTATTTATGTTTGGGTTTTATCTGACTAGCGGCGTTATTTAGAGAAGACGTTTGGCGTTCGTCTTGAATTTTATTATTTTTTATTGACTTATATTATTATTTTAATTAATGATTAATTATTATTATTATTATTATTTATTAATTATTATATACTAATTATTGATTAATTATTAATAGAATTTTTATGTAATTCTGCAAGTATTATGCATAATTATAAGAATGGGTGTAGTAAATGGGATATGCCTAGTAGAGTAGTTGAGATTGGAATGGTCTTTTGGCAAGCGGTGTGATGTGTGTGGTAGATTTGTGTGTTGGTGTGTAGCCCCAGAGTATATTTTTCGAAGGAAAAAAGTTAATGTAATATTAACCTGCCGTTACATGAAGCGTAGTTTGGAAATCCAGTATTCAAGTCACTTATTTTAGTGCTTACGAAGCAGCCATCTTAATTACAGAGAGCAAGAGCACAAACTACCCGCACTACACTTCCAACACTCGATGACAACTTGAGAAAGTTATAAAGTCTTATCTTATTCAACAAAGGATGAAAAAATTTTAATGAAAGATATATGTACCTAAGTCTCGTCGCAAACGAAACCAACGAACGAACGAAGAAACGATTTTCTTTTGTTTGCTTTCTGATGATGCTGTTCCTCGCTCTTTCAATCTCTCCTCTAATTTACTTAATAACTATAATAATATAATCAATAATAATTAATACATTAATAATATATCTAATTCTAATTAATAATTGATATAAATAATAATACAATACAAAAATCAAATATTAAAAGAAAAAAAATCATAGAACCTGAAACCAGCGGACCGTCTCTCTGCCGATAGAAAAGAAAATTTTAGGTTTGATTCATGGGAAATATACAATTTGTAAAACTGAGCCGAAAGTCTTCACTCAACATTACCATGAATACGACAACTTTTGTCCAATAAGCAAAAATCCGAGGCATAATTGAAGGACAGGGCATGAGAGCGAACTAAATAAATACAGAATAAATTCCTAAATAAATAAAAAAATCGGTCGTTGTAGCAAGGGGGGAAGGATGATGCATGCAAAAGATTAGTTCTTGTAGTGATTGTGTTATTGTTATATTTTCTTGACAGTGTACTGTATCACCCGAGCCGATGACTGTGTTGCCTCTTTCCTCTTCCTGCAACGAGTAAATTGACAAATAAAAAAAAAATGAAAAATCGAAAAAGTTTTAAATTGTATTCTCTTTTATTTTTCGTGATACTTCATTTGATGTTAATCTTTATATGAGGAAATATTAATTATATAGTAATACTATACATTTTATCAATATATTATTATATATAATATAACTATTACCGATTTTATATATATACTAATATATATATAATATACATATATATATATAGGTCAAAGTTACTTAACGCCCAACGGAACGGGAGATCGGATCAAAAAAAAAAATTTCACAGGTAGCAACTATGATACATAAATAGATATAGGATGTCTAGGGCTCGAAAATGAAAATGCTTTTTTTTTTTACATGTTCTAGGGACGAAATCATATAAAGGGATGTAGGTTAGGTTAGGTTAAGTTTAGGGTAGGTCGAGTGAAAAGTCAGGTCAAGCAGAAGAGAAAATTTTCACTTTCCGCCCCCTAAAAAACACTATTTATGTAGTCAGAAGAGGCTACCTGTTGAAAACAATTTTTTCTGATCCGAGAGCTTTCCCCTTCGTGTGGGCGTAATAGTTACACTTAGGTCACCATATATATAATATACATAGTATAAGTAATGATATACTATATATATATATTAAATATATATATATAATAATACCTATTTATACTACTATATATATACTATTAATACATATTAATATATATTATATAATTAGTTATTAGATATATATTATATATATATAATATAATATATATCATATATATATATTAAAATATGCATTATAATTGTGGCATTAAAATATAACAATATATTTCCGACATATTTAATTAAATTATTCAACTATGTAATTTTTTATAGTGTGTTTTTTGGCTCTTTTATATTCGTTTTTTAATTTGCGAAGCAAAATAATTTTAGAATTGAGCTAAAAAAAAGGTTAGAAATACTAATTTATTTTCGTTTTTTTGTCCTTCATGGTTGATTCAAATGACAAATATTCGTCGTAGGAAGATGAGACATATTTCATTCAATTTACCAAGCAAATTGTTTTAATGACACTGAAAACATTATGTCACTAAAACTTCGCTATATGACCTAGTAATCTTTTCAACACGGCATATAATATATAATATATTATATTATATATATATATATATATATATATAGTGGTGGTATTATATATATATTATATATAATATATATATTATATTATTAAATATCTATATATATAAATATATTAGATATCGCTGCTCTGACTTGATAGTGACGCAACAACTCAGAAAACATAAATTGCAGAGGACAAACTTTATTTAAATGCTTTATTTATAAATGCTAAATGCAGACCGTATTAATTAGTGATTATATTCATTATTATTATTATATTATATTATTATTATATTATTATTATTATTATTATTATTTATTATTATTGTTATTATGTATATATTATTATATGTGCAAGATTCAAAGGTGTTGGAAAAATAGGATAATGGAATATGCTTCCAGAATCTTTACTAGCGAGTGCATGTAAGATATGAAGCATAGCTGGTTTAAGGTCTGGGGCCAGGTCAAATGAAGTTGGAGCGAAAGAAAGATATGAGATTGTGTGTTGCAGTGTCTTGTTCGCACGAGCCCTTCTCGAAAGTAGATTTGCGGGACAGGAGTGATTTTCAGAAGAGCAGTGAGATGTCCAGTCTAATTAGAAGAGAGATTCAGGTGAGCAGTGGTCCAGTTTGTAATAATGATGAGGAGAATAAAGAGAGTAATTCAACAGTCTGACAGGCAGAAAGAGACTGGAATGAGTTAAGTGAAAGCAGTAAGATGAAAGAGACGAAAAGACCTCAAGACTCCAACATTGCGTGACGGGCGGCCAGCTGTAGAGAAGGAACCAGTAGAAGCAAAATGTTGAGCTACTCATACAGGAGGGAACGACAACCCTCAATTTCCCCATAAGAGAAGAGCAAGTTAACTGGAGTGGCTGAAAAAAGTTCCAAGTAGACGCCTTAGAACACCCAAAATCTCTTAGTAACTTGAATTAGAAAAAGAGAAAATAATTGGAAGGCCTTCCAAGAAGGATCAAAGAAGGAAAAGAGAAACGCCAAAAAAAATTATAAAGAAAGGCAAACCTAAGAAGTTTTTTTTGTTATTTCGGAAAAGTTATGAATAAAATTTTTTTTTTAAGAATTGCGTCGATTTATGAGAGAGAGAGCGTGGAGTGAGAGCTGTGTGAGTGAGGCCACACACTGTTCTCTCATATTGTCTGAAATTTCAAGAAGATCAGTATGTTTTATATTACTTTAGACCAACCTATTAGTTCAGTTAATTGCTGTTGGTGTAGCGTCTTAATCACTGCCACAACGAATATAATAATATATATAATATATGATATAATATATATAATATATATAAATATTTATATAATATAATATATATTCATAATATAAGTATATATATATATGATAATATATATATAAATATATATATATATTAATATATACCAGTATATATAGATATATAAAACATTATGTACCTAATTAGACGAAATATCTATTCATAAAGGGTTTAATAGGTGACGATTTCACAAATAGAAGAAGGAAAAGAGGACAAAATAAAAAAACAATAATTTAAAGCTTTATATTACAAACAAACTAAACAACATTCCACCTCTACCAAATAAGAGGCCAATGGTTCTACCATACATTTTTTAATTATTTATTTATTAAGAAGACTACGACGAAAAAAAATATTGAATGAAAACAATAACTTAGACAAAGACTTGAGACAAAATTGCTAGCTAGGTTGATTGTTTTTTTGGGGAGTTTTCTAAACCCCCGTGTGATATGGAAAGAAAATTTATAATAATAAACACATCAATCAAATAACTCCAGAACAAAATTTATGCTCAAACAAGAAGTAAAACTTTTCTATAACGGACATAATATTATTAGTATTGAGTGGAGATGTGTGAACAGCACAAAAAATAGCTTAAAAACAATCAACATAATAATTATTGGCGATAAGAAGATAATGAATATACGATATAAGAGTTAAGAATGATTCATAACTGAAAAGTGTTAAGCTAATAGCAACCTCATCACCGCAGATATAACTTCTACTGTAGAATAATGATAGTGCACTGTTAAAATTCATTATTAAAAAAAAATCGAAGCAAAAAACTTATTTAATAATAAATTTATCCTTCCTTTTTTTTTTATTTGAAACGTTAATCAAATTAAATAAAAAATCTTTTTCATAATATTGAAATTTCATATTATACAAAATAGGAAAGTAATGATTGGGGAAAAAAGCATATTTGTTATCTGAGGAAAGTAATTTAATAGTTTCTCTTTGAAAAATAACATCTTACCTTTCAAATGGGTTACATTCGAGGACGAATGGATTTCCTTCTTAGCTAAAGAACATGAAAAATTGTGTGTTCTCAGGGAGTTTTCGGTATTAAGAAAGTCGGCTACCACTGCACATGTGCTGAGCGCCGAAACTTTATCCAATTGAACCCATTTAGAAGAATGGTTCAAATCACCAAGATAGTATGATAGAGAAGTTTTTTTTTTGAATATTTTTTGTCTTTGTTTTTTCTTGGTTGTCCCAACTGTGCGCACAGAAATATTTAGCTACAAAAAGGATTTGCTACTCCTTCACATACGTCATGGAATCATATTTAGAGACGGTGTTCCGACTTTCTAATAGATCTTGAATGACAAAAATACTTCCTTAATTAAAATACTAAAAATTGTGAGCTTTGTATTATAATTGAACAACTTACAAATTATTATATGTAAAATTTATCAATATAATAAATGCTAAATAAATAATAGTATTGATC
>JABUQX010061764.1:0-10000 GCA_015478945.1 Trachelipus rathkii
GAAATTTTTTTGTAGCTCTGAATAATTCAATAATTATGTCGTAACTTCACTAGGAGGATTATATTATATTATATATTATTCCTATATATTATATATTAATTCTATCTCACACAGCACTATATAATATTCACTCATACTCTCTATAATATCTTATCTCTCTTACTATTTAAATATATATACCTTTACCTTAATATATACAATCATATTAATCTCTATACTATATTCTACTATACTCTACTACTAACTAACTTATTTCATGCTTTAATATTAACATCTCTCATATTAATATATCAACCCTCTAAAAAAAATTCCAATCATTGTACTGTCACAATTATGGAATATAATCGAAGTACTTCGTACGTAATTCTTATGTCACTCTTTAACCTCTTTCTGCTTATCATTACTTTCCATACGAATACACTATACATATTCATCTCATTTTCTCGATCACATCTATCTTAATCACTATCTGCACTGAATATTTCTCTAACTATTTTCTCACTCATCAAGATTCTAGAACGTTTTCTTATAGCTTTATTTAGCTACTCTAGAACTAATACTTAACTAACTGCATTCTCCTTAACAATCTGTACTCATCTCATCTATAAGATTAATTTCACTCGGCTATATTCACTATCTCTAACTTATCATTTCAAACAATCTAACTATATTATATTCTAGTGGGAATTTACATAACTTGTGGGTTCAATTTTCTATTTACTTCGGTTTTATATTGGTCGAATTAAAAAACTTATATTATAAAGTAATTTTGAAAATTTTATAATAGTAAAAAATATTAAGTAGATTTAAAAAAAGGATAATATTATTTTAATAATAAATATAAAATTTTTAAATTTAATATTGCTATCTTCTATTGTAGATATATAAATATACATAATATTTATGATATATAATATATTATTATTATATATATATTATATATATTTATATATATATATATAATATATATATATTATTATATATATATAGTCATTTATATATATATATATAATATTATATAATATATAAATCATATTAATTATATAATAAGTATATATTTATATATATATATATATATATATTAAATATATATTAATATTTAATATATTTATAATATATATTATATATTATATCTATATATATATATATTAGTATATATAATATATTTATATATAATTATATATATATATACATATATACTATAAGTATATATAATGTACTCACATACCTAACCCTCATCTTATTTTTATTATCCTCTACTATTCTTATCACTTATCTCTATATTAATCCTTATTACCACTAATATCTCACTCTCTCAAACTCTCTCTTCGACTACAAAAACTCCTACCTACATTCTCTCTCTAACATAATACTAGTATAACTCTATATTTCAATCTCTAGCATCAAACACATACAATCTGCACTCTATAACCTCATTACTATCGATTCTACCTCTATATACTATACTTCTTCATATCTTATATCATCTTATTTATATACCGCTTCTCTCTATATTTGTTCATCTATTATAATTAATAAATATATCATATATCATATACTATCTATCACAATATATATATGTATTATTAATTAATAATATATATAATACTTACGGTTTCTATACCTCTCTTACTATCACTCTATCACTTATCTAATATATTCTCATCATTCTTATATATATTTATATATATATCTCATACTATTACTAATTATATTATATTAACTTGTAAGTATATTATTGGAATTATATACATATTGAATAAATTTTTTTTTTTATTCCCATTTATAGATAATTACTTCATTCTATTCTTACTATAAGGATTAATTGTTACATTCCATTATTCTTATTAATATTAATATTATAACAATAAGCTATATTATATTAATTATATAATTATATATATACTATATATATATATTATATAGTAGTATCTATTATATCATCAAATACTACATTCCAGCTCTTCATATTCATCCCTATCTTTATTTCATCGTATCTCTATCTATCTTATACTATCTTCATCTATATAACCCTACTCATCTCTCTATAATTCTATAAAACTCCTATATTTCTTCTAGTCTCTTCTATATTATACTATATAATATTATATAATAATGTATTATATATTATATATAATATATCTTCTATATATTTTATACTTAATGTATATATATTATAATATATATATATGATATAGTGTATATATTATATATATACTTAATATATAATATATACTAGATATAATTCACGTCATAAGCACTCTAACTATTATATATATCTATTATATCCGGCTCTACAATAATCACTAATACGCTCATTTACTTAATCTTCTCGCGCATTAATTAATATTAGAAGTAACTGGAGTATACTAGTTTAATATTCTCGAGTACGGCTCACTATAAATATATATATATAATATATAATATATATAATTTTATATTATATTAACTACATACTCCCTCTCACTTACTCTAGTTATATTTCTATTATCATATCCTGTATCCCTTGTACTACTCATCATACATATTATACCTAAAGAGACTATATAATACAATAATCTCTTCATACTCTATATCTATATATCCTTATATTACTATAATATATATTATTAACTATACTTTATAATATATGTATGATATTATCCTCATATATCCTAATCCTACTATTACCAACCTTACTAATATTCCTATTATACTCGTATCATACTTAATACTATATATATATCGTTCTATATACTACCACAATTTGTATATAAATATACAATATCTTAACTATATGAAATATTTATAAATCATGATATATATAAAATAATATATTCATTATTTATATTAATATCTATATAATTATATATAATATACTATATATTTATATAATATATTATATATAGTATAATTAGGTTTTTTATCATTATAAATAATGATAATTATTTATATATAAATATATTTATATATATATACATATATATATATAAGTTAATATAATATATAATACAAAATATATAATATTATATCAAATATATTGAATATATATATAAATATATATATATAATATTATATATATATATTATAATAAATATATTATATATATATATATATTATATATTATATATATATATATATAATATATATATATATATATAATAATATAATATACTTAATCATTTATTATATATATATATATCATATATATACTATTATATATATATATATTATATATATATATATATATATATAATATATATACATAAATATATATTAAATATTTATAATTATATATATATATATATATAGTATATTATACATTATATATATTATTATTAATATAATATATATAATATATATATTATTATATATATAATATTATATATATAATAATATAATTTATATATAATAATATATATAAAAGTTATAACATCATACTATTACTATCTACTCTATCTGTGCTCTAACCACAAGACGGTGATTACCTATCAGATAATAATTCTCTTACACAATACTTAGGGTCAATCCTGGAATATGCTCTTTCAACTCATAAAAATAACTAAATTGAGGATATTCATAGCCTAATGTGCCTACATTCATCTCCATTATAAGTTCATCACAGAGAGATGAAACCTTGACCTATCTATCTCAGCACGAACTTGAATCTCTATGCTCGGGAGCTCGCAAACCTCTCCTATTCACCATCACTCCGGTCACATTACTTCCTGATACCCTCTATTTATGCTCTCATGTATCTGTCAATTACAGGTCTACTTCTCTTTTAGGTGACTTTTTAGATAAATCCTTTCACTCATCATATCTTCTTCCTGGTCTCTTTTTATCTATATCTCGTCTTCACTCGTTATTTTAGAAAATAGGCGGTTGTCTCTACTCTTCGTCGTGACCCTTCATCATCTATACCAGTATCTCCACTACCGGCATTCAGTTGATAGGATGTTGTTAGGACGTCTCAGCTGCGCGCGAAATTGAAGGTAATTCTTAATTCATTCTCGGTTTCGACGTCTGTAGTCTCGCAAGACGCAGTTATCTTCATACATATTCTTCATTCTTCTAATTTTCCCGTGCAGTTTCATATTCGGTTATGCGTCTATTACTAGTTCTCTTCCTCTCCTAGATAATCTTTTATCTCTATGTCGCTATCAGTTCTTCCTGCTCTACCTCACATGTCGACTAACCCTTACGATTACATATATAATTCTATTACTGTCGTACTTCTCTAACTATTTTTTAGATCATCTATTCTTCATGTTCTTTAATCGATAGATTTCTCTCTTTATGCCAACTCACTTGTTTATGTACTCACTCAGGCTATTACAATTATGTTTCTCTGCATATTGCGTTGCGTATTATGTTATCAACGATCTATAAATCGAGTTCCATCGTCTCGCTGATCACCATTAATCACACCCAGCTGCCAATACTGTTGGTTATTACGCTAGCTTACATTCTGCTTTCGTTGTTGTACAGCCTAGTCTATCCGTCTCATTGTCGTTTTCGCAGTAACGAGGCTATCTCATCGCACTCGCTTCGCAATCGCTAAGCGCGTCCAACTCATCATTTAAGCAACCGATCTGAAATTACGCAATATCATTCATTGTCAGATGACCGCATCGCAGAGTCAAAAGACAATATCTAGTTTTCATATATAACGTATCCTACTCCCTCTTTTGATACTATCCTTTCCATCCTTTAATCGTATTTCTTATTATCGTCCCTTAAGGAGTATGTAAATCATATCCTTCAATCTCACATGTTTTTCTATATCACATAGGACGCTTAATTCTTTTAACGTAGCTAAAGTTCGCATAATACATACAGTAATGTGATAATTCAACATAGCAAGTCTACAATCTCTTTAGGTCCTTCTAACGATATACATTTACTCATTTATGGTAGATTTGTTTAATATCTCTACTTAGTATTCTACTTTATTGCGCACCTCTATAAGGACTTTGAACGTCTAGAGGAGAAGGTAGATAGTTCAGGTTTAACTGATCGCGTACAAACAGTGTCGGGACTTCCATGAAGCGGATTCGTCTCTCCTCTTCTTTCTTTACGGTTTGTAGGGATCTGGTAATACACTTTTTACATACCGCTAGTGAAGATTCGTAATTTCGTAAAGTGATTTCGTAAATACCATCGGGAATTGATCATTCTTTGGGACGGTCGTTGTACGGCTAAGCGTCTCTGTGACGGTCGTACACGTGCTTAGGGTATTGAATAAACATGTGTTGTTGAAACGTACCCTCGAAGGATATATTATGTCTGCAGATGTGAGGAAGGTAACTAGTCATCACGTAGTAGGATCAGAAAACTCGGAGGACAATCAACCTTATGTGGTTTATGTGTGCCATAACGTATTGTCGCCTTACGGAACATTTGGGATGTAACAAACGGGAACTCTTCTTGCGCGATTGGTCGAAAAAACGGGACGATTGGGATGTGCGAAACGTGGACATTGGAATTCCAAAGAGGAGACGGGGGTTATGTATTATTGTGTATTAATCCGCATTACGCAGTATAGTTTTATGATATTATATTTTTTCTTTTTTCTTTTTTATCTTGTATAACTCATTATGTGTGTTTTTTTATTCTTTAGTTCTTTTGACAAAATAAAGAGTATAATTATTTCTACTCATTCTTTTCCTACGAGAATATATCGATTTTATTCTACTAGATAAAAAAATTTTCGTGATAGCATAGAAAACTGACGAGGCACTGTTTAATCTCCACGATGTATACTTTCGCTATGGTATTTCATTTTTCTGGGAGTACGCAGTGAATAATTGTTATCATTATGCAAATATCTGCCAACGTCAATTATCGTGACTATATTATAAATATCGATTGTTCGTTTTCTCTAACGATAATTACTTAGAAACTATTTCCCAACATTTTTAGAAAGATTACATCGTTTCTCATGTTACATCTCTGATAGTCACAAAGTCATACATATATAACTTAATTAGTGATATAGTAGCTAAATCAACATTAAAATTATCTTTCATCTAATTTATCTAGTTTACTTCAATCGATAATAGATACAACATTATAAGAAATATAGTGCAACTCATCTCTATATTATATACTCAGATTACAGTCGCTGATAATACTCCCTTGAAGACTAGATACTAACTCACTTACATAATATAAAGTAAACTTACCAAAAAATAAATTAACTAAAGGCATTTCTTAAAACTTGCCTTTTATGTCAATATTATTACAAAGCTTATAAATGAGTATCCATTGTTATAATAGATTCCTATCTATTATACATAACTTATGTAGACCCCGCATTATTTCTTATCGATATGACTAGCAGTGTTGTAAACTTTTTTAGCGTTTATCCTCACTGGGCAACTTCGTATCTTCTCAAGGTATACTAAATCGAAAATTTAATATTGTACTAGCCAACTTATATGGTTAATTGTATTTAGTTTTATATATTATAAACTAAATAATATCTTAACTTTATCTCCTGATTCATTAGCTATATTAATTTTCTTGTTCTCTTCTTTTACTCTTCGTTCTAGTGGCAAGCGTCTCTAATAGAGTAATGATTAATATCTTATCTTAATATAATACACGTACCCCTCTATACATCATTTATAAGTAATCACTTATCTTTTATATATAGATAGGATATAACTCGTATAAGTCTGGGAAGTCGAGAAATAATTTACATGGTAGATGTCAAAACGGTTTACTATTAATTTAATCAGGGCTCATACTATTATTCGTGTCGCTATGCTTACATATTTCCGGGAGTATCTATATCTCTCATCTCTCCTACTATTATCTTTAGCAAGATTAGACCCCTCTACATATATCTACATACTATAAAAAACTCTCTAAAAATACAAATTATAATAGCATAAATATCATATCATTATTGATATATATATATTATAGTACTTCAAACTTGAAAGAAATATATTGATTTCTTCAAATGTTAATAAAATAAAATAATATCCTAATATATTATATATTAATTCTAACCATATAAAAAGGAACTTAGAGACACTGAGTAAAGGAAGATATTGTATATAACAAAAGAAGTAAGAATTGAAAAGATGATACAGTAGGGTTGTAAGGCATCTTTGAAGACTGGATTATAAAACTGATCGACCTCATGTTTCCCTGTCTGAAAGTTTAATACGTGGACAATATGTTTTGATCTAGGATATCCATGCACTATCGTACTATTCGAAATGGCATATACTATAAGGACCTTATGGAATCGTGTTTTATGCTGCAACATTGTACTATGATACGTTCTCTTATTCCAGATAGTGATATAAATTTTCCATTAAGCACTAATATCTATATTAGAATAATGCTATCGTCTATTATTGCTTTAGAGACATCTCTGTACTGATGCAATCATACTACGCTAAGATGAATTCATCATATACTCAGGAAGCATATATTGGTGTATGGAAAGAAATGTAAAACAATATTATAGTGAATTGAAGGACGATTAATGGAGAGCAGGCCTAGGAAATAGCGCTCATGTACCGTATATTATGTATTTTCTCTCGACACAGAGCATAATTATGTAAACCAGACAGGAGTAATTTATTCACCTCACATATTGGGAGAACTGACTATACTAGCGACTTTATCACTTTTCTAACGCTCGGTTCTTAAGTTTTTTAAGTCCTGCTAGTTTCTTCTCTATCACATAACAAAAGTTACTTTATGTTCAAAGGAGCAATATGATCATATTTCACACGTAATCCTATAAATACAATAAGATTCTTAGTTTTATCACAATACACGAACGCACTTTACGAAAACTTTATCTTTATAGATAGACTTATATTCACCGACGCAGATCAATTTCTTTCTTGCTAATATTCTACATCTTATTCCTGGAGATATACTGACAACATGACAAGACTTTATAATCATATTTTCTGATGAAAACATCCACCTTTAGCATTATTTACTCTATCCAATTCAGAGATGATCTGTAGTGTTGATATAAAATTATATGAATATAAGTAATAATTTTTAGAGGTCTTTAACTACTCCTATTTCTGAATATACTTAGCTTAACATTATACCATCATTGATACTTCAACTTTCCATGCATCTATCTTATTATAACTACAATCATTCACTATTACTTGCTTCAATATGAGTTCTCATTTTAATGCCATACTCCTAACTCTACTACTACGCACATGAGTAATCTGTAAATCTCAGTCGTAATAATCTCATCTGACCACTTCTTCTTTGCAATATTTAAGTATACGTTACCTGATAATTTATCACTTAATTGTAAGAATCTTTAGTGGAACCTCCTTCTTTCAACCTAAAAGGAAATTTCTTATTAGAAGTATCATCTCTCTCAATAGTCAAATCGATTTACTATTACCGTATTATCATCTATCTACCTCCCTATCTCTATCACTCGATAATAACCTCTGGATACTTCCACACGTTCATTAAATACAACTCAATAGAACTCCTTCCAATATCTGATATCTGCTCTCGTTTGAAAAAGAATAGCCTTTTTAACACACTCTTACAATTATCTAATTACTTCCTGCTAACGTAAGACTATTCTGAACATTCCGTTGAACATAAACCCCCAACATTTACTCTCGATACCATCATTTATATATTTGCATCTTCTGGCAAACACACTTCTACATCATGAATTCATTTTCCATTAAACGTACAGACCTGTAGTAAGACTGCTTGTATATTAACCTCTATACTTAACGTAAACTTCGGAAGATATAAAGATAATACCATAACTAATACACTTAGAACAAATTATATATATATACACTCTATCTTTCACTCTTACTTACTTGCATATTTATTACACTTATCATATATTATTCTTAATACTATATATATATGTCTTACTATAATCTTCTTTTCTATCATATCTCTGTGTCAA
Source organism: Trachelipus rathkii (assembly GCA_015478945.1). Taxonomy (NCBI): domain Eukaryota; kingdom Metazoa; phylum Arthropoda; class Malacostraca; order Isopoda; family Trachelipodidae; genus Trachelipus; species Trachelipus rathkii. Next base: position 8,921 of record JABUQX010061764.1, read on the forward strand.
TATCTCTGATCCATCATATTCCATAAATCTATTTACACGTTCACTTTGTCGATTATTATATATATGTAATATATTAACTTTCCTCAGAACAACTCTTGAATCAAATCCCTGATCCTAGGTATTATATATACCAAAAATATTGAATAATTTATTTATTCGATTAATATTTTTTTTCATAAAAATTTATTCTATCCTTTATATTGCATAATAAATTTATTAAGCCAGATATAAACGGTAGACCACTAGGAAATAGTAAGTTATATAGTGAGTGATTTTTGATATTATTGCTCGTTATCGAATTTTGTGTAAAAATATATTATTATAATCATATTATTCTTTTTTCTATAAAATTTAAAAGTCAATAACAACTACTTTATTATTGTTCATTATAAATAATGGAAGATTCTTTCAGGAGCGTTATATTGTAAAATATATTATATTATATTATATAATTAATATAATATTTCGTTAATATAAATATTTTACATAATTTTATACTATAATAAAGATAATAATATATCAAAAATAATTAATATCATAGTATACATATAATTAGATCAATAATACTATATAATAATTACTTAAATTAATAATATATTAATTTATGCAAAATAACTATCATTATTAAATAATAGAATAAAATTTGTGCTTAGAGCTCTTTATGATATTGCATACTTTTTATAAATTCTAATCACTTGCGCTTAGCGTTATTCTTATAAGGAGAATTAGTTTACTGCTTGTGTAAAAAGCATTTCTCTAATTTTTGCGCTCAATAATTTTATTCGAAGAAATATCTCATCCACGACGTATTAAAAATTTTTTAAGTACAACTTATTCCAATGTTATAAATAATATTATCATAATAATTAATAATAATAATAATAATAATAATAATAATTAATCTCAAATAATTAATAATCAATATAATATCAATAATAATAAGAATAATAATTAATAATAATTATATAAAATATAAATAAAATAATAAAAATAATAATAATAATACATAATAATAAAATAATGAATAATTAATAAAATAATAAATAACATAATATAATAATATAATAATAATAATAATAA
>JABUQX010061764.1:12500-27500 GCA_015478945.1 Trachelipus rathkii
TTTATCAAATTCATCCAGTAATTTATATCTATATATACCTATCTAGTATCCTATATTATATCTATACTAAAATCTTATCTATATACATATATTACGTATATTTTACATTAATTCTAGTACTAATCCACTATATTCTCTATTTCTAAGATTGTATGTCACATAATCTCAATCAGCTCTTCCGAGATTCTCTCATCCGTCTATAATCTATCTATCCGCATGCTCACTAAGTCTACAATAAAGTATGCCGACTTATCGATCTATCGCACTTAATCGATTTCTCAAATTTCTTTTTTTATATCTTATTACTGAATATCTATATCTATTATCTATTATCTTTATCTATTATTATAATATAATATTATTACAATTATATTATAATATAAGTACGATACATTTAGTTATATAATATAATTTACTATAATATAATATATTAAATATCTCACTAAATTATAGACCATATATATATATAATATGTAATTTTAATATAAAAATAATAAAAAAAATAAACAAAAAAAAATATTTACTCAAAGATTTTACATTTTCTTTATTTTATGTTTGAAATCATTGCAATGTATTCAATATACGGTACACACTATCTAGGATATAATATACTAAATTATTATAAAATTATATAATACTAATAAACTTATGGGCTCCATTTTAACTTACCTTAGTATACTATTGATTTTGTATATCATAGTACTTATATTGTACCACTATACCTAACTCATATATTACAGTTTACTATTATAAGATAAAATAAAAAACATTAATTTAGACATCTGTCCTTTTTTCTTTTGTTTTTCTTTTAAAGGTGTATCATATTTATATGCAAGGTTTCTCTATGTTTTAGGGCTAACGATATTCTATGTTAGTGTATTTACTTTGGGCTATAATGGAAATTAATATGAGTTATTACTTTTATTTATTAAACCACTGGAAAAATCAATGAGCATATTTAAAAAATCTGGCAATAACTGAACAATCTTTCATTTTTTAGATATTATAAAAATTTTCTGTAGATTTACTTTTAATTATACACTTAATAAAAAAAACAAAACATTTCAGAAACACTTCAAAATATATTTTTTAAATGTTCAAATAAACCTTTATCATCTTTAAAATTGTACGTATTGCAATTATTAATATTATATTAACTATTATTATAGTTCGACCACTATACGATTTTATAGGTTAGAAATTATTTATTAATTATTACGATTCATCTTATTCCAATTCACCGTAAGTAAATCTGTCACTGTTCTTTCTTTAAAACTAAAGTACATTAAAATATTATTTATTATTATTTTATTTCTGAGCATGAGACTTCCAAATTGAGAAAGGTATCTTTATAATCGATGACGCCACCTTATTTTTAATAGTATTGGACTTTACTGAATTTTTTAAATAAGTTTTCAATATTATTTTTATATTGACTGAACTTTCATTACTTTTATAACATCTTCAATTTTTTCAAATATATGTGTATTTTTCTCACTAGGATAACCCCTACAACTACAGCCTTAGAGATATGTCTATTTTTCATTCTTTAATTCTTACTCAGATAAAACAGCTATTTCAAAACTGAAGTTAATAAAAAAATATCTTATTAACTGTTCAGTATTCTAAATTAACTTTTTTCGCGCCTAATCTTGTTGATAATGAGAAAGAATTTCGAAGATTAGGTATTTGAAGTGAAACTGATGTTTCCACTTTTTCCTTTTACAGTACATTGTATTAGTTTAGTATTTAGTATTTAAGTAATTATTCTTTCGCACATATCTCATATTATTTATGTCTTATAGATATAATTCTTATATTATTAATTTTACTTTCCACTTTCTTATTGTTATATTCATCCTCCATTATTTATTAGTTTCTTTATTTTATTAAGTGATTGAGATCTGATTAATGTGTTAATTCAGAATATAGATTTTCATTTATTCTAATTTATTTTATAATTAATAATGATCTTAGTATTTATGTTCTAATTTTTTGTCTGGTAACTTATTATATTATTATATTTGTTTTCCAGTGATAATACAGCATGTAATAAGAACGCATTCATTCCATTCCTTAACATTCTCCTTTTTTCTGACTTCTTTTCAAAAAAATAGCGCAAAACAGATACATTATTGATAAGTCTGGATTTAAATGAGCTCCGTACAATAATTCCAGTAGCCCGCCTTTTGAGTATCATCTTGTATGGTATTAATTAACTTTGTCAGCAGAACTTGAGACAAAATTTTTATTAAGTAATTTTTAGCATATTTTTTAAGAACTTTCCGATGTTTTAAGCATGCAGGTACGAGAATTCGATAACATGACACCGTCGAAACTATAGAGCCACTTCTCGAATCACGATTCATCGCTGTCTTCATTGTCAAACATCCGAAAGACTTTTATACTCTATAGAAGATAACTGTGATACTGGCTATTACATTTCTGAGTTCTGCCTCACAATCCTGTATAGTTATATAATGATCCCAAACTAAGAGTAGGTAAATCATTTAAATTTCCATTGAATTGGAGTCATTAATAGTTTACTCATACTTGGAATAGCTTGAGGAAGTGATAAAATCTGAGACTACGCATTTGTTTTCCTCTGAAATGGAAATTTATTGACCTAGCTCTTGTCAAAACAATACACACGGCAGAGGAGAGGTATGTCAAAAGAGTTGTAAAAGATGACTACGAGGTAATCCACTCCTGGATCCGCTAGTGTAACTCTTGCAGCCATCACTAGTGCGTTAGTCACCTTATAGCTATACTACCTTAAATTTTCAGCAGGAATATTGATTTCTTCCATAAAATGTTGTGAACAAACAATAAATTAAGCACATGCTGTGTATGTATACTGGGTGCACACACACGATGTATGTCCCTGAGAGGATATGCTCAAATATTTTATAACTCGAGAGAGGGTGTCGCGGGATGTAAGTTCCTATCAACATTTACACGTAAGCAACAAATAAATTCACTGGCATAACGCTTAGATAGTTTGACACTGGGTATTCTTAAATTCATCAACACTACATGTAACAGGTTAACATTGATAACTTGAAATTCAGTTCGAGCAAATGTCGTGTCTCACCATGACTGTGATAAATGTCACTATATCATGATATCATTAAAGGTTCTGTACGTAAGATGCCCGCTCAAGCATCCAGATTAACTTTAATTTAAAACGAATTAAGGAAAAACCACGAGAGACACGCTAAGCATAGAATATATAATTATAAACATTCGGCGAAAACTAATAATCTTGATATATTAATAATAAGATGAATGGAAAAGTTATTTTTCAGTATGTCATCAAAATATCGACGCCCGCAAATACTCGCAACGACATCATCCGGTTCAAAGGTAATCAACAGAGTAAGAGCCGGATACCAGATTGCCGGGATCCTCGATTTTCTTTCTCAGACCGAATTAGGCATGAAAAACAATTCAATTATCATCCTTACCGATACATCGCACTCTTACCAGATTCTGACAATATAGTATAATATCTATCATTATTATTATATTATTATTATTATATAGTACGTTATATACTTCTACATCGATCTCTCTCACTACTAATCATATATAGAACTATATATACCAAAAATTATTATATAGGATATACGTATATACTATATAGTACTAAACGAATCTCTCTCAATCCACTTATTAATGTTATTTCGAATGGATTTGATTCAATTTATACATGAAGTAGCACCTACCCAAAATTACGAAAGCTTTATTGTTAACTCTACGCTTCTATTTCTCGAGTAAGTCGAAAATGAAATCTGATTTTATATAGTTATTATTTAGAGGTAGATATCTAATATAAAAGATATAATCACTAAAACTTAATATTGGAGTAGGAGTAGATCATAATGGTAAACGTTTATAGACCATTATGCCGTAATAATATTAAGAAATAATAAAGTTGATATGTTACTGGATTCTATTATATTAATACTATAACTTTCCTATGTCTTTGCAAAAAATTTATGCACTATTGTTAATAAAAAAACTCAAAATTTGTCATAGACAATCCACCTCAATAAAAATAATTACTAAGCCCATAGCGCTTCTAATAGAGATTGGTTGTAAACATCAACCAAAGTAGTTACTGAAATACCATATACTAAAAATCAATAAATAATGAGTGAAATTGACTTTTCATTTACACATAGTGAGAACATTGACGTCAAGATAAAAATTCACACATCGTTCGTAAATCATATATAAATACAAATGCGATAAATGAAGATATATATATACTATATATTAAAAAATAAGTACGAAAAACTATATGTGCTAAAGAGCGATTCAAATAACATATGGCTAACCCACCTAAGCTAGCTCTTACTAAACTCTATAATACTACAAATAATACAATAAATCTCTATACCAGAACTATAAAAAAAACAAGATAATATCCATAATTTATACCTATAAGTGTAAAATAACACTATATGATAAACATTAAAGGTAGTTATTAAGAAAGCAAAAGTTATGAAAAATACTACTATTTATTATACTATAATCTATTACCTTCAACTAAGACACATGTACTCTACTTATGCTAAAGTCTATTTATTATAATCTCATATAAATTTAAGGTCACAGCAAAACAAAAATAACTATTATCACAAATGTAATAACAGAGCTGGAAATTTTTAATATTAAATAAAACAATCAGTATAATAACGATACACAAACCAAATAATAAAGTATCGCAGATATACGACGGACTAATGTAAAATATATATATCATTCGTAATAAACGTCGTGTAAAAGATGTATACTAAATTACTTGAGAATGACTAAAACCTCCAGTATTATACACGTACAGTCAAACCAACATATATATGAATAATACTGGTTATTTCTTCTATCAGAACTACCGGTCTCATTTTTCCTTCATTCCCATCACTGTCCCGGAGGTTAAAAAAGAGGCGAAAAGGTATCGCCGGATTAAAAAAAACAAATGTGATTGTTCTGTCTAGATCAGCCGCAATCAACAAAATCCCAATACTCGGACCTGCACGACATAATAGCCACCTCCATATATATATATAATAATAATTACTACTTATTATTATTAAAAAAAAAACCCTTGTTCAATATATATATCATCTGAATATTACATTTTTATTGACTAGGTATAATTTTTCTGACTATATATAAAATGATTTATTCAAGATCAAAAGGCACAAAAGTATAGAAAATTAACCCTATAATATATATATACCTTACAATAGATAAAGGAGTAACCTTTTATGCCCGTATAGAAAAAAGTTACATAGATCATACAATATAGTACTATCAACCAAAATCAATAATAAAATACCCCAAATATAACTAGGATTTTAGATTATTAAACATATAAAGGAAGAAAATATCAGAAAATAGAGCATAAAAGAATTTTCGAAAAGTATGACACTAAAACATATACTCTTATAGTATGGAAACATTATTGGGAATTCAGTATGCGGGTTAATATACAGGCATATTATCTACAGAATAATTTAAGAATGTAAATAAAAATCTCCACAAAAAACAGATTAACTGTACTATATATAACAGTAAAAATATATACAATTACAAATTATATTTTGGGAATTCAGCGATAGAAAGCAGATTATAGCTGCACCGATTAAAGATCCGTTTTATGAATTCTAAAACTAAAGAATATGCTGAATCGCCCCACACAAGGGTAGGACCGCATTATGGATACCTTGCTTATGAAGAGTCGGGGAATAAAGCTGTCCATCTGAGGAGAAGTATAGAGAAGAGGACTTCGTGCACCCTCCCCCTGTCTCCCCATGCTATTACTGAGCTTTTGCGATGCCGAGACCTCTATAATCGGAGATAAGATCTTTTGACCATCGATTTGTAATACTTGTACTGATCAGGAATACTACTCAAGTTACATGAAACTATACATACGGTTGTTATCTTGGTGAAGGGTCAAAATTACAATCTCGACCGGATGGGGTACTGAAGGAGAACGCGGGATCGAAACCTAATAAGTGAACGATATGAATTACATATAACGGCTTAATTGATTAACGACTTGAATAATCAGAATATGTCATTATCGATATTTTCAATTTTCTCTGTAGTGTCGGTACTTTTGAGTTCTTTTTCTTTTTTATGTTCTTTTTTTTACCCTTCCGGTAATAAGCTCTTATACGCTGATCCACTTTATAATCTAGACTCATACGAATTTTCTGCTAAGTGTCGTAACTACCCTCGCTATAGGAGACTCTTGCTCAAGTTCTGTGGAGCTCTGCTGGAATTTTTATATGTTACTCCTAATAAAAAAATTATATAACAAATGTAGGAATGTGTACCTAAGTTAATAATGCATCCATCAAAAATCGGAGCTAAAGAAAAGTACTTTGTTTATCAGAGTCTTCCTTACATTCGTTACTATGTCTTATTTGACGATCACCATATATATAATCTTCATTTATTTAATATAAATAATAAGAGAATAATTTCTGGGAGACTTTATACTTTTTCTATCTATCGAGAAAGACTTATACTAAGATGCTAGACTATATATATATTTATATATATATATATATTATATATATCTAAGCTAATAATATATATAATATATATATATATACTATATATATATATATATATATATATAATATATACGTATATATATAATTATTAATATATAATATATATAATATATAATATATAAATATATATTAATATATATATATATATATAGTATATATATATAAATTATATAGTATGTATAATATAATATATTATAATATTTTATATAATATATGAAACTATTAATTAATAAAGGAAAGGTAAAATATAACTTACTGCTTCACCTTACTAAAATCAGTAGAGATTTATATAATTTTTTTACCCTAGACAAAAATTTAAACAAGATTGTAAATACATAACCTAAAATTTCATGACTCAGAGAAACGCGAGCCCTTTCGCTTAAAAGCGTATTATGATAAGGTGTATATATATATATATATATATATATATATATATAATATATATACTATAATATATATATATATATACTATATATATTATTATAATATAACTTATTTATATATATATAGGAGAACATTAAGAAAAGTTATGGAAAAATTAGCAATAGGCTGAAGAATGCTCCCAAAATTAGCAATTGAGCGTGCGCCCTACAATAGCAAAGGTCAAAGATGATCCTGAAATAGCACCTGTAAGTAGACAAGTCAAATATAGATAAGCTCCATGCTGTTATTACAGTGAGTGAAAAATAAATAAGACTGATATTGAATCTGAAATGAGTGCTTACCCTAGGGGATTATATCCCTTGATACTTTTGCGACGAGTTTGTCGTTTGATTGACCGATACAAAGAAAAAAACTGCGTGACTTGGTGCTTGAGTTTGAACGAGTGTGCCAAGAAAAGTATTAATTAATTCAGCTAAAGTAAAGTGATGAAGAATAGTGCAAAATCAAAAGGACAACGATCTCAAACTGGGTTGGAATATCATGAAAGTGAATAGGGAAAGCTAACAGAACAACAAGCTTTTTTAGATACTTAGGAACGGAAATTGGGGCCCTCGGAGGCATAAAAGAAGAGATTGACCATAGGGTTGCTGAGGGAGAAAGAGTATTAAGCAGCCTTAAGAATTATGGAAAAAATGTAAATTTAACAAGAAGCGTAAAATGAAATTGTTCGACGCGTATATTTGCAGAACTGTTTGTATGGATGTGAGACGTGGGCATTAAAGTCTAAAATGAAAAAATTGAGGTTTTAGAAATGAAAGGTTACGAGATATTTGTGGAATAAAGGAGAGTAGATAGAATTAGAAATGTATGGATAAGGAAATATGTGCCGATAGAGAAATGTCTGATGGAAAGAGCAAATCAAGGGGTACTACGATGGTATGGTCAAGTGCTTAGAATGAATGATAATAGATTGACTAAGAAGGTTTTTTAATCTCGAAGTAGGGAGGCAATAGAAAGGGGGAAGCCCAAATGGAGGTGGTGTGATGGATATATGGAGCTATTAATACAAAGGGGATAGTATGGATGAAGGAACTAGATTAACGCGAGACAGGATCATTGGAAGTAAACGAATAGTTCATGGAAAGTTCCGTCATGGGTGCAATTAACTGAACAACCAGGAACATCCAATAAGCCAACAGCATTCCCGATCTCGTAACTGACACCAACCTGCAGTTTTGTGGGAGACGGTGATAATACTAATATAATAATATATAATATATAATATTATGTAATATATAATATAAAAAATATAAGGTATATTATATAATATATATAATAGTAATATACATATTTAATATATACTATATATATATATATAATAATATATATAATAATATACAATCGAATCCGTGAAGAACGAATAACGGCTATTCGAAATTCCTTCGTCCGTAGACTTGGGAGCTTATCACTAGTGCTTCTCAGTTCCCACACACTAAATTTAATATATAGAACTATTTCTTTATTGTGTGTAATATCATAGTATCAAATATTATATATATTAATATATTATAATAAAAAATTAATTATTATATATATTTATAGTTATAATAATATATATTATATTAAATATATAACTATATATAAGTATATATATAATATAGACATCACCTCGTGGAACGTAGTGGTTAGGGTCCTGACCTCTCCTCAACTTCAATATGTGAATCGTTAATAGATCTAACCCAACGAAAAATCTATAAAGTTTTATACTTTTTACTTGTACAGGTAAACTAAAATACGTCTCGATATTTTTATTTTACTATACTAAATTACTTATAATACTCTGTTGTTTACAGTAACGTGTAATAAACTTTCTCAAACTACGTTAATTAGTTCAGATATTTATTCCATCTACAGCAGCACAGTATTATATTCGTATCTTAAATAAAATTTACAATGTATAAGCTTAATAAATGGACTAAAATTTTAACAGAGTAGATCATGTACAAGTAATATAAAATAATTAAAGTTAATACCATTATTAATAAACAACTTTTTTCAATGTGTAAATAATGTTAATGGAGAGGGAGATGAAGGCATTACCTGATCCGTGGATTGCAAGGATTACTTGACTGATGTATTTTTACATAATTCTTATTTTATATTTACATATTTTTGGTATTTTAATTTTCTTATCTATCTTTCTTACCATCAGCATTATAGCTGGACCTCATCTTTAAACCCACTTCTATGAGCGAAGACTATAACTATAGTATATATATATTATAATATATATATATATATAACTATAGTAATAAGTAATAAATCTAATATATAATATTATATAATATATATATACATAATATATTATAATATATTAAATATAATCAGAGGCTGCGCGCAAATTTTCAACTTTAGAGCGCAAACGCATAAGCGCAAAAAGTGGGAAAACTTAGTCCGCAAGCCCAAAAGCGCCATTGTTCACAAAAAAATTAGTCCGCATCGCGCCAACCGCGCACATGTCCCGAATCATTTTTTTCAAAGAAACCAAATTTAGGAGCGCAAAAAAATATCAAAAACTAAAAAATCTTAAGATGAATTATTTTAAATTTTATTCAAAGATTCAAATATATATAAACTAAAAAATGGAAAGATTAATCTTATTCAATTATCTGGATCTTCTCCCTCCTCGCTCTCCTCTCTGCATTCTGAAATAGGTCATATTCGTTAATTAAAGATAAATTTTTTCAAAATAATGGATGCCATGGTTGCCCCTCTTTAATCTAGAATGTCAAGCTTGAGCCTAAACAACTCTCACGACCCGTGAGCTGGGTAATGGTATTAAAATTCACGACGGAAACAGTTCCTAGTGAGAAGGAGTACTGTGGTGAATCATTTACTGCAGCCCAGCTATCCAAAATTTGTCCTAACAGTTGCCAAAGACGATTCATAGCTCATAATATAGGACCTTCAGTTCTAAGGAAGATTCTGAAATGTGGTTCAATATGGAAGGCTGAAAAAAAATTTTTTTTTTGTTTTCAGTTAACATTCTTTCCTTTTTTCTTCTTTCCTTTAGTTTTTTTAGTTTTTTCATTAATTAGTTACTTCCATTCTCTATAAAAAAATATTACCACTCTATTCCTCTGTTGAAATTTCTTTGTTGCCAGGTAAAAGATATCTTTATAATTCTCCTAAGGTTTCAATTTTCTTTCATTGACTGTTGGCCAGAGAAGCTTCAGGTGTGCTAACCTAACTTTTCCAGCTTGAAGCTTTAAAATATTCATTAAGTTTTAGGGCAAGCGCAACTTTTGCTATTTGTTTTACATTCTTTATAAGACTAGCTGCACGAGTATTGTAAAGTGTGAATTTCTCACCTCATGTGTAGTATGTTAACGTCATCGGAACATAATCTTTTCATACTTTTATCATGCTCGTATTAAATATCAACTATCATTTGATCGTTTTGACATTCAATGAAACGTATATCCATCAAGTTCTTGTTAATTGTCTTTTTTTTTCAAACATATTCATCATATTTGATGAGCTATCCTAAACTATGCAAATTAAATGTTATTAATTTCGATTTCTTTGAAAATATCAGCATCATTTTATCTTCATCCACATATGTAATATTAACGGCAGAATAATTTACCTTTGCCCTTGTACATGCATCACATATTAAATGAACAAAGCGTCCCTTTTAGCATACTAAGCTTAAATTTTGGCTATACATACGCTTCTTCTAGAACCATTTTACAAATGGTTTCTCTGTCTAAAGAGACTTACAATTTTAAAGTCATTTATCCACACAGTTTCATAAATCCTTCCCTTGAAAAAAGGTGGTGGGGACACTATCTTTAACAACCATTACAATCAAATATTTATTGAATATTTCACTTCTCATTGACAAGACAAGTTTTGACTGTTGAAAATATATCAACTTTAGTTTGAGATTTTGGGGTTGGAGTTGTATCCTGATCCTCTTATATTTATTTATATTTATATATTCATTTATACAATTTCTATTTGTTTCTTGTGTTTATTTTTGTGATGATTGTAAAAATCATATTGGCTTTTTCCATCACGTTCAGTTTTGCCGCTATTCACGTGAAAACGTTAAAAAAAAAATTGCATAAAAAATGAATTTGTTTCAGTGAATAGCGGCAAAACAGTTCGGTATATTAAATTTGCATAACATTACGATATTTCTATAAAAATGTCTTATTTATAGGACAAATAATAAATAATAAATAGCGATTTTTCCTTTATGAAATGTCAAAAAAAAAAAATATCACTTAACTATGTGAGTGAAACTCTTATTAATTTCGATGAGTTACTGATGTTCCAGGTACCTCTTATACAAATATCTTTTTAATGCATATTTTTACAGTAATATCGTTTAATTTCTTTTTAAAAGAAGCTTACCTTTATATATACTTATTTTTCTATTTCAGAACACTATGAGTACTTTACGAAGAGCCTGTTTGAATAACCCCAATATTCTGCTACATCTGTGGTGAATATTGCCAAGAGAACCAAGAAGAAATATTACTAGCTTTGTGAATCAAGCATATCTGGCATACTTTGGAATGAAACTCGGAGACCAAGATAAGTCTTGGGCTCCCCATATGTTCTGTAAAACGTGTCGAAAACCTACGTCAGTGGAAAAATGGACGAAGAAAAGGTTGGTTGTGCCTATGGTATGGCGGGAGCCAAGAATCACCACAGTTACTGTTATTTTGTTTAGAATGAGACTGTATGGATTGATGAGGTGAAGACGATGAATTTTGAATTGATATTAGCATAAAAAGATAACACAGTGATCGGAAGACCCCAGAGTGTTATATATATATATATATATATATATATATATATATATATATATATATATATATATATATATATATACTATAACATATATATATATATATATATATATATATATTGTGGGGAGTGTCATAACTTTTTCTCAACCTTTTCTCAACCTTATATATATATATATATATATATATATATATATAACCAACATGTATTTCAATAATAGTAATATATATACTTTATATATAACCAATATATATATAATAAATATATACTAAAAATATATATATATATATATATGTATATATATATATATATATATATAATAATAACTATATATATATATATTAGCAATAATAATAGCATTACCATATATATATATGTTTATATCAACAAATAATATATATAGGAATGTATAGTTTCAGGTTATCTTCATGTATCCATAATATAAATGGTTGCCAATATAATATGAAATAATAATATATAATATAATAGCAATAATATAATATATATATACTAATATAATATATATATATATATATATATATATATAACTATATATATATGTAATATATATATATAGATATATATATGTATAACTATATATATATATATAATAGCCAATATATAACCATGTATATATATATATATATATATCTCTTGCTGCTGCTATCATATGTAGTAACAACTCAACAGCAATATATAATATATATCCATATACATATATATCAACTATGTAATAACTTCAACTGCTGTATATATATATATATATAACTATATATATATATATATACTCTTATACTTTATTCTTTATATATATATATATATTGAGGAATGTTCCTGAAAAAAGTTATTACCCCATATAATTACTAACATGTAAAATTAAATTATACTCTTTTTTTTTTTCCCTTTTTGTTGTTGCTGAATACTTTCTTTTGTATTATTCTTGCAACATCAAAAGTTTAAAAAAGAATACGGGCGGAACCCCAAGTAGACACGTGTTCAGAGTGTCATACATTTGTAATACTGCGACTGTGGCTTTTTAAGTCATTTCTTCCGATTTTATTTGAATGTTTGTTTTTGTTTTCATTTTTTACTATGTTTATTATTATTTTTATTATTTTTTTTTAACGTTTCCCTCGTTTTAAATCATTTAAATCATTTTCAGTTTAGTTTCAATTGATAGGGTTATATATATATATAACCGCATATATATATATCTTTCTTCTTTATCTACTTTTTATATATACCTTAATATATATACATAACTGCTGCTCATATACTCACTCTGCTCACTGCTCAACTCTTATATATATATATACTATTATATATATATATTAGAAAAGAGTGTGAGAGTAACTACTAAAAGAGACGAAATTCCATATATATATTTGATATCTGAACTAGGATTGGGACCGAATGAGATGATATGGTATTTTCGAATGGACGAACAGAAATATCTGCGCATATCTTAGAAGTGTGGTTACTCCACGTAGAAGCAGGACACTTTGTATGAAATCTGTAGGCCCTGATTAGGCTTGGCTTTGCATATATATATATATAACAACGCTGTAACCCATATATATATATATATATATATATATATACTTGTATAGACTTTCGATGTTGGGTACTAATGCTATATATACATGTAGCCAGCATATATAACATAGTAATAGCATATGTATATATATATGTATATATATATATATATATGCTAACTCTTTACCATATATGACCCCATAAGCTATATGTTTATATATATATATAACATATATATATAACATATATATATATATATATATATATATATATAACCTTTACTGCTATTACTACTGATGCTACTGATGCTACTATATATATATATATATTGATGGTATGGCAAATTAAACGTGTCAGAAGTAATGGTAGGAAAACCCCCACAAATATTAAGTTTATAAAATTTATTAAAATGACGTTTCGTGGAGATGACTGTCCACTTCACTCAGCTAATAAAATAGGACTAAATTACATTAAAGTTCAAAAACAAAATATTACTTATTATAAGAAATCTATAAAATTATGCAAAGATAAATGTTGAAAAATAATAAAAAGGTGGAGTTACTTAATATAAGAATTTTCATAATTTTTTTTTTAATTTTTTTAAATAATTTTTCAAGTTGACAACTTGGGGAAAATCCGAAATTTATAATAATTTGTTCAAAAACAAGTCAATTCCATAATTACCTCTAACTTTGTTCAAATTTTTGTAGTTGTCAATATAAAAATTCTCACCAAATTTTCTCTTATGGGTGTTATTTATATTAATAATAGGGGCAGATTTCTTAGGATTTAAAAAATGTCCGGTTGCCTTCTCAAAAAGAAACAGAGATAATGCTCAATATGCTTGCGTTTGCAAAATTAATTGCTCTCAATGTGATATTAAGTACATTGGAGAAATTGCCGATTTTAAAAGAAGAATTGATTATAATAAATGTGATTTACAAATTGATCCAAACCTCTTCCTTGGTTTAACATAGAACCTCAACCGGACATTTTATAAATATATTGTTATTATATGGTACCAACTATAAATTTCAGTGGGAATAAATAGAATCAAATAATTTTACATACAAAAAAGGTGATTATTTAATAAAATCGTACTTTTTTAAGCCTCATACGTTTGGCAGTTACCGGGAGAAAATAAAACTCGTGATATTTTCTGCGACAACGATCCATATAGATTTTTTTTTAGTTTAGGATCCTCCTAGTACAGGTTATGATAAGTTGTGTTAAGTATATACAATATCAATATATGAAAAAAAAATTAATAAGGACCGAATTTTACCTAGAGACATTATTTTTTATCCTTCCTTAAATTCTTTCACGTTTTAACACTAATAAACAATATCTTTCCCATGCAAAATGTACGTTCTTGTTTACTTTATTATTTAATTTTTAATATTTTAAAATTTCGCATCTTTCTTTTTATCATTTTAATTTATTGTTAGTATCATATACTAACAATATTTGAAAAAAAAAATTCCATTAAAAACAAAATTAACGGATCCATATATCTCATAAGGTCCTTTCTCTTAAAAATAAACAATTTCAAATTATGAAAAATTAAAAATGATAAATGTGTAAGGTTAAGTTGTAATATATTTTAAAGTTTGGGAAAAATAAACTGCTTGAAGTATTCCTTGATCTCAAACATAACATTGGA
>JABUQX010061764.1:32500-50000 GCA_015478945.1 Trachelipus rathkii
TGCTGTCATTCTGTTGGAGGTTAACTAATTTTCTAATAAATGTAAATATTCCTGGGTATGTTGTGTGGCTATGTTTACGTCTGGGTGGAAATAAGATTGATCATGGTATGCCGTTATAATCGTAGGGTGGTTGTTGGGTTGGGGGGGTGGGTGATATCTGGTGTGAAAAAGTTGAACAAGAATGGAGAGAGAATGGCGCCCTGTGGGACGCCATTTTGTAATTGATGGAGTGAGAGAGGTTGTTTTTGTATGAAACCTTTGCGAAACGATTGGTGAGGAAATTGGAGAGCCATTTTTTGTCATTATTTTCAAAGGGGGAGGTGGAGGTTTTTGAATTAGGATGTGTGTGGGGACAGTGTCGAATTTGTTTATGTCTATTGCAGTGAGTATTGATATGTGGGTAGATGTTTGGTTGAGCCATTAATGATGTGTGTTATGTTATGGGGGAGGAGAGGACTGTGGTTGTAGAGTGGTTGCTTTTGAATCCCGTGTTGGAAATCTGGGAGGGTAATGGGGTGGGAAAATTTTGATTAGTATTAATTTCTCAAGTACTTTACTAATGGAGCAAAGCAGAGAGAATGGGGCGATAAGAGGAGGGAGTTAGGGTCTTTTTTTGGTTTGAGTTTAGGGATTATAAATACTTGTTTCCAAATTGGGGGTATATAGTTAAGTTGCCAGAATTTGTTGAAGATTTCAGTGATGAGAGGAGGATTGCTTTTCTCCAAGGTGTTTTATGTGTAGGTTGGATATTGAGTCTGGACCTGTTGCTTTTGAATTTTTTGAGGGTTTTAATGGCTTCTGATGTCATGTTGATTGTGAATGGGGGTAGGAGGTGTGGTCCTAATTGGAGTTTTTCTAAGTTGTTTTTTTATTTTTCCTATTATCAAGTGGGTAAGGTTTCCGGAGATGTTTGCATAATTGCCAAGACTGTCTGATTGTTGTTTTGGTGAAGGGAGGGAGTTATTGGGTAAAGTGGAGATTCGTGGGATTGTGGGGGTTGTTTTGAGAGTTGGTTAATTTTTTTATGACTTGCCAGGTTTTTTTGTTATAGAGATATTTGTTGTAGAAGTATTACGAAACTTATTGGTTTTAAATTTTGTTATTAAAGTATAGATTTGGGCGTTTAGGTCTGTTATTTGGTTGAAAATGTGTGGGGTGTATGGATTGAGTTTTCGGAGGGAGTTTCTCTGTTTAATGAGTTGGCTGATCTCGGGGTTGAGTTTGGGGTTGTATGCTTTCCTGTGGCCTTGGGTATATAGAGGTTTGCTGATTTAATGATTGTGTTGTTTAAGTGAATGATGGAGGTGTGTAGGGATGTTGTATCGTCGATAGGTATTGGGTTGATATGGGTTTCGATATGGTTAGTAAATGCAGGCCAGTTTGCTTTTTGTAGTTGGTGTATGTTGTAGTCTTTTTGGGGGGGATTGATGTGAGGAATTTAGAGAAATAGAATAGGAAGGTGGTTCGATTGTAGGTCAGTGATAGTGTCCCAGGTTAGTAAGTGTTGTGGAGGGGGAAAAGAATGTAACGTCTGGGGAAGTAGGGATTGGTTAACTTGGGGAGGGATTCGGGTGAAAGGAGGTTTTGGAATTGGGATATTTAGGGATTCCAATTCGTTAAGGATATGGCTACGGTTGCCTCGGGGGTCAGAAGGGTAGTCTTTTATACCAGGTGTGGTGGGCGTTAAAAAATCACCTCCGAGAGGATGAGATTTGAGGTGTGGATATTATTATTAGATGAGGGTGTGAGGGGAGGTTGTGGGGGGGGGGGATTTGGAGAGGTTGGGTGGCGAATATAGAGATTGAGGAGATATTATAGGTGGTCTTGTTCAGGAGGGTGGAACACATGAGTGTGATTTTAATAGTGCGTCTGGTAATAGTGTGGAGGTGTCGGAAGTTGTGTTGTGTTAAGTAATGTGGTTTTATGGATCAGTGTTAAGAGGGTGTTGTTGTGGGGGGTGGGAGGAGGTAGATGACGTCACTTAACCGTAGAACGTGGGGCTTAAGGGTGTTTTGGGGGGAGGGAGGCTTCTTGTATGATGGCTATATGGATGTTATGTTTTTAAGGAATTGGTTGAGTTCTATGGCTTTATTGTTTAGGCCGTTAATATTTAATTGTAATATATTGAGTTTTAGGGGGTTGGTTATGGGAGGGGGATTTTGAATAATATTGTGAGGGTTGCAAATTGCACAAGAGAAGCCAGGGTTATTTCTGGGGAGAGTTTGAAATGGGGAGCAGGCCAGGTGAATCCACTTTTTGCAACTCACACATTGAGACTACTATTAAACCTACTTGCTGTTGACAGATGGAGACGTATTGTATCTAAGGGGGACCAGGGGTTTCTCGACATCACAACCGAGAAGGAGAAACAGTCCATCACCAAGAAAAAAGAAAGATAAAAGAGATAGATTGGAGACATTTTTGACAAAAGTGAGATAAAAAAGACAGAAAAACAAAGCAATTTTCGACCTCCTCCATGGTGGAGGGGGGGTATCGGAAGGTCTTGCTGTTCCCCCCAGAACAGTATTGCCCTTTGCAGCTTAGCTATTTAAGGGAAGAATCGAGTGACTGGACCACGTGAAGGAGTGTCTTCCATCACAGCTTTATATATATATATATATATATATATATATATATATATATATATATATATATATATATATATAACTGCTATATAATATATATATAACCTTATATATACTCATATATATATATATATATATATATATATATATATATATGTGTGTGTGTGTGTGTGTGTGTGTGTGTGTGTTTGGAAAAAAATTAACTTTTCCTTCCGTTTCCAACCATTTCCAACCACGTATCGTCATTGACAAGACTAGTGATAACCTATCTCAAAATATGTGAATTTCAGGAGAGGCCGGAGAAGTTTTGCATGATGTGGAATCATATGTTGTTCCACTTCTAGTAATGACATTTGTTGAAATTTCAATACGACATGCATTCCACAGAAACTTTTATTTTTGCAGAACTTTTTTAGAAATAAAACTAAAAGTTTTTGAGTTGTATCACTCCACCTGACAGCTGACGCTATCTGATCGAAGACTTATTTTATTCATAAATTTCAACCAAAACAAAATATCTAAACGTGCTGGATGAATTAAGAGATATGAAAGTAAAGTCATGTTCTATCACTCCAGGTATTAAAAGTGTTTGAAAAAATGTAAGACATTTCTCCCCTCCTTTTATATTTGCTTTTAAAGAACTTTGTTTTTTTTTCCAAAGTATAGTTAATGACAACATAGAGAATAATTGAAATTTATTATTGTTATAAAAAAATTGATTAAGAAAGAAGTGTGCTAATTAAAAATTTATTATTTTAATATCTAATTTTGAAATATAAATCATAAACGTTCACGTAGACAATAATTCTTTGAGATTTTCAGTAATTTTTAAAAGGATAAAAGGGTTCTCGGTAAAAAAAATGTGAATCGAAAAAGTTTATGAGTAGTACAGATTACGTACACAGTATACGAATAATTTTGTTGTATGTAATGAGTCTTAAACTATACTAAAATATTTGAATATGCATAGAACTTTACGATATTTGTTGTCAATTCGCAAAAAATAAGAAACTCTGGTTACACAGCATAATCGAAGGATAAAACCAATATTATTTTCTGTTATCGCATGAAAGGATCGGTTAAAATAAAAAAAACGAAGGCTTGGAATTACTTCTGTAAGCATTGGATCTGGACCAAAGTTCAATACATCGACTGATCAAACATCGGTATTTGGTAACTCAGGAAATGGTATCTTGAGCCGAATCTAAATATTATCTCTTGTAGGTGATTTTCAGTAACTGATTACAGTTTAAGGCAATGTGTTTACATACCAATATCAATCTCACATATAACTCCAAAACCCACATGCAACAGGACATTCTTTTACTCAGTCAAATACACACTCTTCTCAAACGAGTCCTCTAGTACAAAGTTTAATTAGATGGGAATTAGATTTAATTTCGTTTGTAAGAAAAATCATTCATGCGGTTTGATATCTGAATTGGGACTTATCCAACTAGACATTAATTTTCTACATATCTTTCTCCTGGTGACCAAAACATCAGACAATACTTTCCATCTAGGAAAAAGAACCTATCGACTATGATGGATTATGGGGTAGCGGTAAATCACTCTTCTACCTCTTATTACTCTAATCTTAAAAGTCGTTTGCAGTGCATTATGTTCAACGAACATGTTCATTCTAGTTCACTAATATGATGTAATACGAATCCTTATATTATCCTTCGATTTTTTTGAAAATCTACGAAAAAATTTATTTGCCACTTTATTTATCACCTAACTCAAATGATTATCCTAAACTCTTCGACAGCTAAACTCCAAAATAGAATGATTAAATTAAGAGAGAGAGAGAGAGAGAGAGAGAGAGAGAGAGAGAGAGAGAGAGAGAGAGAGAGAGAGAGAGAGAGATTCTCTCATCTTTTCGTCTCTCTGAATTTATCTTTCTTGGTAATTTCAAAACCAAACGCAACTAGTGAATTTTCTATAGGTTTTAAGATTTACCTTGTGAACTCGCCTATCGGTCCTTTAACCATAACAACTTTGAGCAGATGATACACCTCACTACCACTGACCTTGATCTTTTTGAAGTAAATTCCAGCATACTAAACCTTTATTTATTTTTATACCAATAAACTCTTTCTAACTCCAAGCACCTTTGATCACCTTCTCATCTGTATGTCCTGTCATATATCTTCAAATATCCAGTAGAAACAGTTCCTGAATTCAACAACAAAATGATTTGATCATTTCAATACTGCTAACTGGTTCGAATTGCTGTGGTAATTCGATATTACTTCTATCGATCGGTGAATCATCGGATGAGATCTGTTGGAATGTGCAGAATGTAAAATCATGTTATTTTATTTAACAGTGAGGCGTACAAGTAATTCCTTTTCTTTCTACTAGAACTCATAAATGTTCATTTATTCTATTTTCACAAGCTTCTTCCAACTCATTTATCTTGCATTTTCATTTAAAGATAAAGTTACTTCTTAGAGAACATGTGGCCTTGACGGTATCAAAAAATTGTTCCCAGAACTTGACCTTTTCAATCTAACACTCAACATTATTAAACTATTTTATCTCTGCCTATTAATTACGGCCTTCCCTTTCTGTGGAAAGCTTACGTTCATTTAACCTTTGCAGAAAAAGGTGGACTGATCTCAATGTTATTACTATCGATATTATTTTAACATTTGCTCTTTCTAAACTTATCAAATCTATCTTTAATCAAGAGAAAGAATTTTAACCATATACATTATCTATCTATCTATCTATCTATCTATCTATCTATCTATCTATCTATCTATCTATCTATCTATCTATCTATCTATCTATCTATCTATCTATCTATGTATCTATCTATCTATCTATCTATCTATCTATCTATCTATCTATCTGATGGAATGTTTATAGCAGAGAAGTTTTCAAATAAATTTAAGGCTATATTTGATGATAAATATTGCCAGTCTAATGACAATTTTATTTCCAAAGATGTCGCATGGACAGAAGTGTATGAAATGTTTAGTGCTACGGAGATTAGGGCATTGATTCATAAATTGAAACCTACATTGGGACCGGACAATATACATTTGTTTCATTTAAAATTTGGTACGGAAGCCTCCGATAGGTTAACAGCAGAATTCTTAAATGTGTGCATTATGCATAATTATTTCCCAATCAAAATGCTAAGTGGAGTTATTACTCCAATAATTAAAGATCAATACGGAGACTGTTCAGATATTGATAATTACAGACCAATTATGATGTCATCTGTTTTCCTTAGATTGATGGAAAAGGGTTTGTTGGATAGATTAGAGGATTTTGTTACTCTTGACGATAGGCAACACGGCTTTAGGAAAATTATTCAACAGTGACGGCCATGTTTTCTTTAAAAGAAACTGCTAGTTATATGTAGTATAGAGGATCGGATTTATGTGCCGCTTTTTTTGGACTTTTCCAAGACGTTTGATAAGGTCAATCATGAGGTCTTATTCAAAAACTTAATGAGATGAATATTCCCTACAAGATTTTGAAACCTAAAATGAATATTTATAGAAATCAATTTGTTAATGTTAAACACAAAAATAGTTTTTCAAATACTTGGAAAGTAAAAAACAGCGTAAGACAGGGTGGAATATTATCCCCGCTTTTGTTCTGTATCTATGTTGATGAACTAATAAGGAATATTGTTAAGAGTAAAATTGGAACTAGATTAGGATTTCGTATGTCAAATATTATTATGTATGCTGATGACTTAGTATTGCTTGCTCCATCATTTAGCGGCCTTCAGACTCTTCTATATAAAGCAGAAAATGTTATAACTGATTTATGCCTAAATATAAATCCTGACAAGAGTTTGGTTGTTAATTTCATTAAGAAAAACAGCAAAATAAAAGAAAATCAAGTGAAATTCAAGCTGTCAGGTGATTCATTAAGATATGCAACGCATTCTAAATACTTGAGTTTTTATATCAATAATTATTTAGAAGAAAGCTTGGATATTAAAAGAGCAAGAAACAAATTCTTTGGTAAGTTTAATCTTATTTTGCGTAGATTTTGATCACTGGATCCTGAAATGATTTTGTATTTGCTAAGATCCTATTGTACCCCATTTGGCCCATTTTATGGAGCAGATTTATGGGTTAATTTAGCTAACAGTAGTCAACTGATGAAACAATTTGAAACTGGCTTTCACAATGCGATTAAGAAGACTCTTAAAATTTCAGCGAGATTTAGTAACCATGATGTTTGTAACATAAAGAATGCTGTTTAACATTTTCTAAATAACATGGTAGTCACAATTTTAGGCTATTTAATAGATCCATGTGAATTTATTGATAAGAGTCGATCCTTATTGATTAGAGGTAGACTGGTGAGTGATATAGAAAAAATATTTCAATCAAAATACAACGGTTTCAAATATTTTTCAAAATGATCTTGATGCCTTAAAAGCTAGAATTTGGTTTATACAAAGTAGAGAAGATTCTTTGAGATGATTTCTACATATTATTATTATTATTTTAGTTATTGATTTTAAATATTAATTTTTAAAAAGATGTACTTGTTTACGATAAAAAAGAATTAAAGTCTATCTATCTATCTATCTATCTATCTATCTATCTATCTATCTATCTATCTATCTATCTATCTATCTATCTATATATCTATCTATCTATCTATCTATCTATCTATCTATCTATCTATCTATCTATCTATCTATATATATATATATATATATATATATATATATATATATATATATATATATATATATATATATATATATATATATATATATATATATATATATATATATATATATATATATATATATATATATATATATATATATATATATGTTTATTTTTTATCTGTCTCCCAATCTCTCTTATCAATCGCTTATCTTTCTATCACTGTCAATCTTTTTTTATTTTTATTTATTTTTCTTTATCCCATCTTCCTTTTCCCCTTCACCAACTTCATTCTCTATTTTCGATTTTCCTTTCTCTGATTCTGACTCAGAGTCATAAAGAAAATTTCATCCTTCAGAGTTTTCCCTTGTTTATACTTTTTTTTTCTTTTTTTTCTAAGGAAGTATCTTCATTTTTAATTCAATTTTTAATATCATACAGGGGAAATATTTGCGTTATCGTATTTATTATTATTATTATTATTATTATTATTATTATTATTATTATTATTATTATTATTATTATTATTATTATTATTATTATTATTATTATTATTATTATTATTATTATTATTATTATTATTATTATTATTATTATTATTATTATTATTATTATTATTATTTTTATTATGATTTTTATTATTTTTATTATTTTTATTATTTTTATTGTTTTTATTATTATTATTATTATTATTATTATTATTATTATTATTATTATTATTATTATTATTATTATTATTATTATTATTATTATTATTATTATTATTATTATTATTTGAAGTAAGTAAATTTTTTTAAAAGTACAAAGGGGTCTTTGATGAAAAATTTTTGAGATACGCAAAGGTTTATGAGAGATGGCATTTATAACATACACAGTTTTCTACTTTTCTGGTTGTAGGAAAGAGTCTTAAGTGACGTTGTAATATTTGAAGACGCACGGAAAATAGTTTTATATATTTTTTTTATTAAATCCCTTTAGATAAGAACTCTGGTTACGTATCAAAATCTTTCAGCTCTTTCGCGGATTTTATTCACAATGAACTTCTATTATACGTCAATTTTTTTTTTTTTTTTTTTTTTTTTTACAGTTGTCACCACCACTCCCAGGGAAAGCCTATTCAAGGAGGAGGGTGTTATTACACCTCAGTAGAATTCATCAACTAACGTAGACTACGCAGATGAGCACAGACGCAGGCTTTAAAGTGAAGATTAATTTCAACAGGAAACACAGAAGATGGAAGAGAATTCCACAAAACAGAGGTGGCAGGAAAGAAGGAAGCACCGCAGCGAACTAGCCTGGAGTTACCAATATCAACGCAAAACTCATGCGCCGACACAGCACCCCTTGTGCTACGAGGGCGGCGTCGTAAAGGTGGTGGCAGGCGAGTGATAAGCTCCCTGGAGCACCTGCCGCTGCAGTGGTAAGCAAATGATAAGTTCCCTCGAGCACTTGCTGCTGGGGTGCCTATAGAATAGAGATAAAGCACCACCAGAACAGTTTATAAGCCTTTTGGCCTTTGACTCGACCCTATCCAAAAGCCGGGTGAAACCAGAACTCCCCCAGATATGAAGAGCAGTACTCCATACAAGGGCGGATGAGGCCCTTGTATGGCTAGAGTAACTGAGAAAAAAATCTCGCACTCTCAACAGAACTCCCAGTTTCTTTGAGGGCCGCCCTAGCAACACAGTTGTAATGTGAGGTTTCCAAGACATTTTGTTTATGTTAAGGTAAGGATGTTTTATATTGTCAACAGGAGAGACAGAGAACCAGAGAGAGAGAGATGGGAAAGTTAGAAGGAGTTTTGAGAAGGAGATTTGTGAAGTTGGGTTTTTAAAGAATTGAATTTTACAAAGTTGACACTACACGGAAATTCTATCCAGATCAGCGAGAATAGAATCGGAAAGGTGAGACGAGTGGCAATTCTAGAAAGTAAAAGAGGGAGCAAATTGAAATGAGTTGAAGAATGAAGGGTCGAGTCATCGGCATACGAAACAGATGTTAGAATTGCAGGTGAGAAGATCATTAATGAAAAGTAGGAATAAAGTGGGAAATAAACAGAACCCTGGGAACACCACTATTGATAGAAAGAGGAAGAAGAAGTCGCCCCATCAACAACGCCGATATTGAGCGATTTGAAGAAAACTAGACATAAGTAAGCAAAGAGAAGGAGAGGAAACCCAAGAAGGGAGCTTGGAGAGTGACGTGCCATACCCGGTCAAATGCCTTGGATTATGTCAAGCGCCACCATGCAAGTCTCCCCGTAGTTCTTAAGTGAAAACCATAGATCAGTTAGATAGGAAAGTATATCGCCTGTAGACCTCGAGCGCCGAAAGCCGTACTGGCGATCCGGAAAGAAGTGAAAGAGTTTCCAGATGATCTAAGAAGTGAGAGTTGAGAAGGGTTTCAAAGATCTTAGATAGAATACAAGTGAGAGCTATAGGGCGATGGTTAGAAAGGATCAGAGCGGCTTCCTTTTTTTTTTGAATAAGTTGAACATAGGCGTTTGCTTTTAACACTAAGGGGAAAGTATTAGTATTGAAGCACAGAGAGTATGATTGAACAGACGGGGGAGGTAAGCACCCTCCCTCAAAACTCGGGGAGGAATGCCATCGGGCCACCCCGCCTTCCTAACGTTCATAGATTTCCAGGGCCCATGCACCCCGATCAAGTGTAATCATAGGTAGAGACATAGGACACCTGATATAAGAAGGAGTGGAGGATGAGGAATACCAGAATCGTCAGGGTTGAGTTAGAGGAAAATAGGAGGCCGAAAGAAATTGGCCTTTTCAGTTGGAGAATTAGCAACAGAACCATCAGATCGAATAAGAGGAGGAAAGACAGATTTACAGAAGTTGTTAGAGATGTTTTGGCAAGAGGCCAGAAAGATTTATCAGTAGGAGAATCAAGGTTAGCGCACTTTCGTTTGATGAAAGCCCGCTTTGCTCGACGAAGAGTATCCCTACAACGATTTCTAGCTGAATGAAAATTAGCAAGAGTGATAGAAGAACGAGAATTTTTCCACCCCCGATACGCACTGTCTCTAGCCTGAATGACCAGAGAGCAAGCACGATCGAACCATGGATTATGAGGAGAGAAAGATTTAGTCGAAGAAGGAATGAACCTGCTCATCCCATCAACGATTACAGCTCCCACCTTATCGGCAGAAGTCGAAGCGTCACCAGACAAAGCAGTCATTCCAATTATAGTTAGCGTAGAAGCAACGCAAGGCCCCCCAATCGGCCCGATTACAGTGCCAGAAAAAACGCGTAGGGCAGGATGGAGCTGTTGGAGAGAAAGTATTAAAATTGAGAGATATAAGGTTGTGGTCAGATTTACCGATAGGAGCGAAAGTGGTGTATTTAAAGAGAGAAGGACTAGTGGTGAAACATAGGTCAAGTGTGTTCAAGAATTGGTTGGGACGATCCGGAATGTGTGTGGGTTCTTTAATTAGTTGCTCCAGATCGTTGAGAATGCTGAATGATTCGGCCTCCTCCCCACCTAAATCAGTATGAGAGGACCCCAACCATTCAGTGTTGTGTACATTGAAATCCCCTAAATAGAGGACCTCAGTATTTGGATGAGAAGATATAACAGTCTCGTGAGAAGTAGTAAGATATTCAAAAAAGGCGTGAAAATCTGTTTGTTAGGAGAACATACCAGATTTTCTCGTGAGAAGTAGTAAGAAGGAAGAAAGATTTTAAGCATCTAGAACATCGAAGTTAGGAGATTCGAGATTCTCGAGACGTGTTATAAGAGTGTTTATGTTTACATAGGCACATACTCCACCCTTCAGACGGAAATTATGAAATAAGTTGTAGTTGGATACGTTAAATGAGTTAGAGGATGAATTCTTAGCCATCTGAGTCTCAGACAAGAGCAAAAGGTTAGGGTTAGAGTTAGAGAGGTGATATTCCACAGAGGCAAAGTTTGAGTTTAAGCCGCGGATGTTTATAAAGTCGATAGAAAGTCCGGGTCTGTGCAAATTTGCCATCCTACACGCACACACAGCCACAGCAAAACAAAAACAACAGACAAAAACAAACAGACAAAAACAAACAGTCAAAAAAAAAAGACAATGTGAAATCAGGATAAAATTGTTTGTACGCTAAAACCTAAATTTAAAATAGGAAATTATAAAACGCTAAAACCGTATTTACAGAAAATTTAAAAGATCTAGAAAGTTAAAGCGCACAAAAACTATACACTAAACTAAAACACATTAAATCTACACACACACACACACCTACACACGCAGACAAACAAAATAATTTAAACAAATGACTAAAACAAAAGCTAAATTTAAAAATACCCCAACGTAATGAAAACCTGCATTAAAACCGTAAAATTTAAATTTAAAACCTTATATTAATAAAAAGGGTAAAACCAAAAATCCCATTCATATAGATATTATCTTTTTAAAAGAAAAAGTAAAAAAATAAAACCAAACTTAGCTTAAAGTTTCAAGGAAGTAAAATTTATGGAGCAAATCCTCATTTATTAATTATATAAAGGTAATAGATACGTAAAAAAATATAAGGAAAGCAATGGACACTAAAACAACACTAGGGAACGATAAGTTAAATAAAATGGGTGGACAACTAAAATAAAATTTAAACACACCATTAAAATAACACAGGGAAGACCAATCACACGAGACAACCTCACAGCACGAGCGTCAACTATCAACTATCTATTTGAGGGATAGAAAATTTTCGTAGCACTTTTATGTCCCAAAGATGCAACGACGATTTCTGTTCATTTGCATTCAATCCCCATTTTCAAGGAACAAGGATCTTAACATAAGAGAGAATTGAGGGTGGAATTCATATTATTTAAAGGGTGGTTTAAAGATTAAAACGGAAATGTGTAATCGAACCAGTAACGTTTGATTAGTTGCTCATAATACTAATCATTATATAATGACCGGAGTTTACTTCTGCGACTAAGCAAACATCGGTATGTGAGAGACTAAAAAAATCGAATCGAAATATTGCCGCTTGTAGATTGTTTTCATTAACTTATATGTTCATTAACTTATATTTTGAAGCAAAGTGTTTATATACTAGTTTCAATAACACATTCAATAGCACAAAAACGCGAACAAAGGAACATTCTTTTGCTCAGGCAAATACACATTCTATTCAATCACGCAATCTCGTAGAAAGATTTTTTTAAAATTTTGATTTAAGTTATTTCCTTTTATAGCAAGAATCATTCATTCGGTTTGAGATCTGAAAGAAGACTTATTCAATAATATCTAGATTCTGTAATATCTTCCAACTGGTCACCAAAATATCAGAGTTACTTTTCAGCTTGGTAAAAGAACCTATCGGCTCTGATCAATTAGCTGCAACGGTAAACTATTCTTCAACCTATACTCTAACCTCTAACCTCAAAAAAACGAAGTTTGTGCGTAATATTCAACGACGCTCACTGATCTCGTCCAGTAAATTGAAGTTATAAGATATTTTTATCTTGTACCTTCGACATTAAAAATCAACAACTAAATTCATCAGCCTGTTTATTTATCATCTAACACAACTGACAACCATAAATTCTTTGATTATCTAAACTGTAAAATAAAATACATTCTTTCATTTTCTCCTCTCTCTCTAAAATTATCATTCTTGGTAGCTTCAAAATTCATAAACAACCAGTGAGTTTTCCTAGTTTTCTAGTTTTTAAGATTCAGTTGGTGAGCTTGCTTTGCATTACCTACCCATAACAACATTAATCACTTAATATCACCTTCTCATCGGTATATTCTGTCCATTCTCTTCATGTAACTAGAGAACCTAGCACGAATGATCATTGTCTTTAACAAATCGAAGCTCTGAGCATATTCAGCATTGTTAACTGGTCCGAATTGCTGTAGTACTTCAATTTAACTTTGAACGATTATTATACGCCGATAACTCATAGGGTTGAAGGAGGGAAGGAAGGAAGAAAGAAACTTCATCGCGTGTAGTAAATAACTTCATTTTAAACAGCCGCCGGTTCATTATTTTTATTGAACCTCCTAACCACCTCACTACTTCGCACCGAAATTTCCCGCGTTATAAACCACCGTTTTAGTGCATCATCGGAGGAGGTCTTTTGGAATGTGCAGAATGAATGACCAAGTTATTCGTTTTGATATAGAGTCATACATTCTATTTCATTTTATTCAACTAAAACTTATAAATATTCTAATTATTTCTGCTTGCTTGCGTGCTCGTCACAAGGATCCTGTCTTCAGGAATACTCTTCGTTTTGAAATTAAAAAACATTTTGTTCTTTTATTTCGTTCAATAAACGTGGAAAATACATTCCCAATATATATATATATATATATATATATATATATATATATATATATATATATATATATATATATATATATATATATATATATATACTATATATATATATATATATATATATATATATATATATATATATATATATATATATATATATATATATATATATATATATATATATTAAAAAATTCTACGTAGAAAGGGTAATAAATTTTTTGATTCTTCTTCATGATTATTCTGACACTTTTCTAAAAATTTAAACATACTTTGTTTTTTCTTCATTCTCTCCTTTTGTTTATTTCGACCAAGGCTGCGGAGCAAGTAAATTTTTTTGTCGGATCCGACTCCAATTCCACCATTTTATAATTAAGCGGTACCGGCTCCATCCTTTTAAAATTCTAAGCTTTGGCTCCGGCTCCGGCTCCGGCTCCGGCTCCGGCTCCGGCTCCGGCTTCACCTCTTAATTATAATTTCACCATTTAAACAGTCATTAATTCTCTTTGACAATATTTTTATGGTATAATTATGGGGAGTCATGGGGGGCCTTTCCTTCCAAGAAATGTTTTACTCAGTAAAATAATTTCGGAAAAATATTTGATGCTAATGATTTGACGTCTGATTCATTTTATTTGTGTAGGCTTAAAAATTGGATTCGGTACATAAGTAATATAAGACATATACTATATATATATATATATATATATATATATATAATAATATAATATATATATATATATATATATATATATATATATATATATATATAATATATATATATATATATATATATATATAATAACTTAATAATATATATTTATATTTACATACATTTAATCAATATATATATATATATATATATATATAATATAATAATAATAATAATAATATAATATCTTTATTTATATATAATATAATAATAATAATAATAATAACATAATAATATATATATATATATATATATAGTAGAAATCAAAGCAATAAGACGCTATGTTTAGTAAGTATCAAGGTAAGAGGGCTGAATTATTAATAATAAACTGCAAATATATTCAAGTTCTTTAATAAATTTTACATAGTAAATTGGTCTTCTAGATGTTAAGAGCGTTAGCTTTTGATCCTTACTGAATTACTAGATCCTCTTTCCAGACGCTGTGAATTGAGAGAGTTAAAATTATTGAGTCTGAAAAAGTGGTAAAGATCGAAAGCGATTTAGCTATAAGATACTATTTGTAAATTTATTTAACATTAATATATTTGCAGTTGTATTAATAATTCCGTTGAACACTTTACACCACTGAATATATATATATATATATATATATATATATATATATATATATATATATATATATATATATATATATATATATATATATATATATATATATATATATATATATATATATATATATATATATATATATATATATATATATATATAATATATATATAATAAAAAAAAAAACACACATATATATATATATATATATATATATATATATATATATATATATATATATATATATATATATATATATATATATATATATATATATATATATATATATATATATATATATATATATATATATATATATATATATATATATATATATATATATATATGAGTATAAATATAACATAGAAGAAGACAAACGCTAAGTTCCTTGTATGTAGACATTCTCTCTTGAAAACATGCATGTGAAATCGAAGTGAAAAGCTTTTTAGTAATTGTTTTTGTAAATGAAAAAAATTGACCTAGATAATTAGAAATATGATGTGTGAATTATTCATAGATTCAGAAGCTCTTTGAAAACCAGAAGTGTTTCCTAAAAACTTGCAATTAAACATGAAGATAAGGTTGAGCTGAGTAGATGCTATATAA
This sequence comes from Trachelipus rathkii, assembly GCA_015478945.1. Taxonomy (NCBI): domain Eukaryota; kingdom Metazoa; phylum Arthropoda; class Malacostraca; order Isopoda; family Trachelipodidae; genus Trachelipus; species Trachelipus rathkii. Next base: position 47,925 of record JABUQX010061764.1, read on the forward strand.
GGGTAACTTGTTGACTTTATCTTGTGCCTGGTACGTCAAAGGGTTCCTTTGAGAGAACATCACGATGATGTAGCTTCGAAAAACGAAGAAAAGTTTTTAGAAATTATTTAGATTTTGACAAATACAACAAAAACTTTTCAAGTTATTTCCAGCGACATCCGAGTTATTGAACCAGAAAATAAAATAAAAAATAAACGAAAGACATAATAGCAAATCTAGTTTTCAAGGTAATACTTAAAGCATTTTGCTTATGTGGATTTTTTTGTTGATCATGTCTTAATATCAAGGAAGAATAATTAATTATCAGTGACCATAAGATTCAGATGTTGAAGAGCGATTCCTGGGTTTCATGAATTGATCCACCTCTAGGGACGCCAAGGGTTTAAATTAACTAATTTGAATTTTTTTAATCAAAGTAAAGTTAACTGGTATACCAAAATTCGCACAGTTCTACGACGATCCAGTGGTTTATGGTATTATGGTTTATGGATTTAACACGTTCTGCAAGCAAAACTGAATAAAACCCACCCCCAAAAGATCAAACCCATCTACATCCATTGTTTAGCCCACAGACTCAACATTTTAATCGTAGATTCTTGTTTGAAGAGTTAAAAGATTGATTTTTCAATTCATTGGAAGCCTTACATCTTCATTCCCATCTTCAGAAAGTTCGTACATTCTTAACGTCAAAACAGCATTTTAAAATGGGAAGTTTGAGTAGCACCAGATGTAACTGTCGTCATGAAATTGTAAATCTCTATTAAACAATGGAAGAAATCAACAATACTCAGAAAAAGATTCAGTTTAGGCGATTGGGATTCTGACTTATATCACAAAACCAAAATTAATTGTTAGTTTATTAAAGTTTCACTCAGTATTATTATACTTACGAATTTACTGAGCAAGTATTTTAAACGTAAGGATGCAACTCTTGGTCAAGCGGGTGAATTAATAACGAGCACTATTGCTACTTTAGAGAAGAGCAGAAACCAATTAGACGATCTCTGCAGCGAAATAAAGAACTCGGCAGAGAAACATAAAATTTCTAAATTAAATCTAAGTTCATTTCTTATTTTTAGTGTTGGTTTTCCCCGTGTCCTGCCTGAGTAAGTTTTTTTTTTTTTTTTTTTTTTTTTTTTTTTTTTTTGCAACATAGTTTTTTGTTTTGGCATGTTATTTTATTTTATTGCATATTGTTGTAGATCGCTCTATATATATATATATATATATATATATATATATATATATATATATATATATATATATATATATATATATATATATATATATATATATATATATATATATATATATATATATATATGAAGTGGCAAGAGTGGTGGGAGAGTTATTTCTTTACTTCGCCACTTCATGTGCAGTAGTTGTCACTAATTCTGCAGTCCCCGGGTTTGCAGGTGGAAGAGCTCGGCCTCTTTGCAGGCTGAAAAGCTCGCCGTCGTCTATGCAGGCGGAAGATCTCGGCCTCTTTGAATGCGGAAAAGCTCGGCCTCTTCTACGCAGCTGGAAGGCTCGGCTTCTTTTAAAGCCAGAGAAGGAGAGCCAGGCTTCTTTGTAAGCCAGAGAGGGAAAGCCAGGCTTCTTTGTAAGCCAGAGAGGGAAAGCCAGGCTTCTTTGTAGACTGGTGAGTCGGTCCAACTTCTAGTAGAGAGACGAACGAGTCCAACTTCTTGTAGAGCTTCTTCTTCTTAGCTTCGTAGGTCGGATCTGATATTTCAGCTTATTGTTCTATATGAGCAACTTATCTCTGTAGTGGTAGCAAAGCGCTACGAATTATCTCTTTATAGGCTAATAAGACAAAAGCAAAAGACCAGATTATTTATTTTTAACGAAAAAGTCGTACAAAGTTATAATAAAAAAATTTTCATAAATAATAATCAAGTTTTTATACAAATATTATTAATATTTACATTTGATAAATTTATAACTTTTATTTTTATTTTTATTATAATATTTTATACATTTAAAAAATATATTTTATGGTCTAACCTTTCTAAAAATGGATCATTGTAAATATAATAAAACGAAAAATTGCCAAAATTCTCGATAGATGGCGTA
>JABUQX010061764.1:55000-87500 GCA_015478945.1 Trachelipus rathkii
AAAACCTTATATACAAATATTATTATATTCATGTTAACTTTTTTTTGTAATAGAATCTTGCTATATGTTGTACCTTTTCTCAGAGTAAAGGTAAGTATCTTATTAATAAATAAGCTGAAAGTATGTGTTTATGTTATTAACATGAATAACTAGTGCAAAGATAGAATAATAAATGACCACTAAGTAACCCTTCATCGTCTATCTTTGTTTAGAATAATAAATGGCCACTAAGTAATTCTTCATCATCTATCTCTTTTTGTTATTCGGTTTCTTTTGTTTTTTTGCTTCTTTAGCTTTTAGCAAGTCCTTTTATATCTTTTTCAATCTTTACATTTTTATGTTTTCCTTTTCACTTAAGTTTTTTTGCTTCTATTTTTTTCCTGCTTGGTTTCTATCACTTTATCTCACTCATTCTGTCCTCTCATTCTTCTAGATCTTTTTTATCCTTAAGAGCTCTGTTTTAGTGTTTCTGTATATCTTTCTCTTTTCTACCTCATTTACATTCTATCTATCTATCTATCTATCTATCTATCTATCTATCTATCTATCTATCTATCTATCTATCTATCTATCTATCTATCTATCTATCTATCTATCTATCTATCTATCTATCTATCTATCTATCTATCTGCTTTTTCGTTTAATTCCCAACCTCTTTGATCAGCCTGTTTTTCTTTGTATTTCTATTTATCTCATTTATACCTTTATCTCTATTTCTGTATTTTTATCTTCCATTTCCTGTTCATCTTCTTCATTCTCTCTTTCCAATTTTCCTCTCTTTGATTCCGACTCAAATTTATAATGTTAATCTCATCCTTCAGTGTTTCATCTTGCAATTTTTTTTTTTTTTTTTTTTTTTTTTTTTTCTTAATTCAATTCTTAATGGAAAATCAGAATAACTGTTGAGTGTTGATGTGCGCAGTAAATTATTATTATTATGTATTATTATTATTATTATTATTATTATTATTATTATTATTATTATTATTATTATTATTATTATTATTATTATTATTATTATTATTATTATTATTATTATTATTATTATTATTATTATTATTATTATTATCTGTGTGTGTGTATTATTATTATTTTTATTTTTATTATTATTATTATTATTATTATTATTATTTTTATTATTATTATTATTATTATTATTATTATTATTATTATTATTATTATTATTATTATTATTATTATTATTATTATTATTATTATTATTATTATTATTATTATTATTAATTATATTTTATGCTAATGATTATTAAAATAACTACTATTTATTACTATTGTTATATCATATATTCTCATAAGATAATGATCATTAAAGTCTTTCTCATTATAATTCATATATTAAAATCAAAGACAACATTAATTAAAAAGGAAAGTAGTTCCGTATTTTTGTTAACCAAGTGCCTCGGTATCATTCGTTTTTTGGTCTACTATTGGTGGGGAATGGGAGGTGCTCAGAGGTTTGAGGTTACCGTATAATTTTTCATTTTGTTTAGTAACTCATTTATGTGCCTTCAGTTACATCATAAATATTATATATATATATATATATATATATATATATATATATATATATATATATATATATATATATATATATATATATATATATATATATATATATATATATATATATATATATATATATATATATATATATATATATATATATATATATATATATATACCAAATGACTAACATTATAGAGTGAGAGAGAAGCATGGCAAAGTCGCGGGTTCGAATCCTAGTTCCCGGATCCTAGGTAGAAATTACCTAGAGAAGTTCTCCTCCTTGAATAGGGCTATGCCCGTGAGGTATGAACTTTAAAATATATATATATATATATATATATATATATATATATATATATATATATATATATATATATATATATATATATATATATATATATATATATATATATGGGAGAGATGTTGGTGGAAGGCCAAAGAGGAAACCAACTTTGTTGTATGGCCTAGTAAGATCATACAGAAATGATGAAAAGAACTTAAATAACAAAAAATTCGGAGGGAGAGGTGATGGTGACGGCGGAGGAATTAAGTGAGATATGAACTAGATATTTTGAGTCTTTGTTAAACGTGGAGTGAGAAGATGGAGTGCTGGAGGAGGAGGATGGTTTGCGAATGCAGGAGACGGAGGGTGATGAGGAGTTTACGGAGCAAGAATTCTGGGAAACTGTTGCGAGGATGAAAAACGAGAAGACTTCTGTGGAGGATGGTGTTGGTATAGAACTCGTGAAGGAGGCGGAGGCTCAAACAAAGAGGTATATGCTAAAGTTACTGAAGAGGAGCTGGAGAAATGGGAGAGTGCCGGAAGAGTGCGGGAGAGCAATAATCGTTCGATATATAAGGAAAAAGGAGATTCTGGGATTTGTGAAAATTACACAGGCGTATCCCTAATAAATCGCATAGTAAGGGTATATGAAAGAATGTTGAAGAGAAGACTGAGAGAAGATACAAGCAAAGTTGTGGAAGGGAGTACCACGAGTGCAGGAAGAATAGGGGAGCAACGGATCTAGTCTTTAGTTTAAAACAAATTGTAGAGAAGACATGGGAATTCAATGTTGGGATGATCGTGGACTTCGTGGATTTTCAAAAAGTCTTTGATTCAGTTTGTAGAGAAAGGTTATGAGGATGTCTAGAGGAAGAATATGGAGTTTCGGGGAGACTGATTAATGCAATTAAGAGCTTGTACGAGGTGTGTAAGTGCAAGGTGAAGATGGGACATGAAAATGAAAAGTGGTTTCAAGTAAGAACAGGGAATCAAGTGAGTGTGTTGTGGCTACTGTTGTTCATTGCATATTTGGATAAGGTTATATTGGTAATTTTAATGAAGGAAAAAACGATGAATATGGTATTTTGGCATACGCCGACGATATGGTTTTCTGAAGTTTGAAGGAGGAGGACATGAATGAGGTACTGGAAAGGTGGAATATGTGTTTCGAAGAGGGAGGCCTGAAAACGAAGTAGGAGAAGACGGCGTTTATAAGAATAAATAGAGAGATATATAGAGAATGTTTAAATATTCAGATAGATGGCAGCAACATAAAAGAGGTAGAAAGTTTTAAGTATTTATTTAAGAAATATATTCGGAAATAAGGGAGGAGTAGGGGAAGATATCGCCGAAAGGATAGGAAAATACGGAGGAAGCGTGAACGTTTACAATCCTTTGCTGAAGAATCAGTATGTGCCCCTGCCGATGAAAGGATCATTTTTGAGAATGTTTTGACTTCCATATTGATATATGGTGCGGAGAGTTAGACGAAAACATAACCACAAAAAGTAAAATGCAAACAGAGGAGATGAGGCCTTTGAGGGTTATTTTGGGAAAGAGCAGAAGAAACAGAGTGAGAAATGAACATATAAGAGAGAGAGCAGGGGTATGTGCGATGAGAAATAAGAAAGGAAAGGCCCAACTGATGTTGCTGGGACATCTGGAGAGGATGGGGAATTAGAGAGCGGCAAGGAGGTCTTGGGAGTGGAGGCCGGCAGGCAGAAAACCGAGGGGGAGGCCGAGAAGAAAGTAGAGAGACCAAGTAGAGGATTTGCTGGAGAGGCATCACTTTCCGAAAATTATGGAATTGAGAAAAGGTATAGACTTCGAAGATAGATAAAGATGGAAAAGGGGACTCCACACACTGACAGGAAGATAAAGGCCTTCCTGGGAGTTGAAGTAAGTAAGAAGTAAGTAAATATATATATATATATATATATATATATATATATATATATATATATATATATATATATATATATATATATATATATATATATATATATATATATATATATATATATATATCGCTCAAAATAATGTTTAAAAATTGTTTAAATAATATTTAATAGTTCTTAAAATTGTCTAAAAATATTTGAAATAAACCTAAAAGATATCTATAGAAAACGAGAAATAAAGGAAACGAATTGTATGGGGGGGGGGGTGAAAACATGTAGACTATAATATATCGATTTTGTTTTAAGATATAAAATACATTTTTAACTTTAATTTTATATATTTTTTTTATAATACGTAATTATATGATGCCTTTAATATAATACAATGTTTATGTATAACTATTTATAAATTCATTTATCTTTACCTTTGTTTATTAGACATCTTGCAAAATTCATTTTTTGGCTCGTTTTTTTATTTGCGCGTGTTTTTGGAAATCATTTTATATTTTTTTTCTTTTCGTGGATTCACTTACAAGCGTATCCAGAGCAATGAGACTTTAAATACATATATTTTATTGTAAAAATCTTCTACTACTTGTAAGCATTGCAACCAATACCTTGAATATATTCTGATTGTAATTTTCAAAAACAGACAAAATATAAAATTGTTTTAACTCTTCTTCTCTACGTAATGATAGGTTTTAAATGGTTTTAACGATATTATTATTTGGTTCATCAGCCTCGAGAAGCCAGCGAAACACACAGCTTCCAAGTGCGAAAGAAAGCGACTCCAACAGCGAAGCAACTTAGCTAGAGCTTTCTATTTAGGTTCTTCAACGTAAACGGTGTCATTGTAAAGAACTATCAAAAACCCTCAACCAAGACCTGTGAAGTGGAGGATCAAGAAGAAAAGAAAGCTAACGGCAATCCTTTCTATATAAGATATATATATATATATATATATATATAATATATATATATGTATATATAATATATATATATATAATATAATAATATATATATATATATATATATATATATATATATATATATATATATATATATATATATATATATATATATATATATATATATATATATATATATATATATATATATATATATATATATATATATATATATATAATAGACTTTCACGACCTCTTGCCTGTTGCTTCTAAATACTCTTGACTTTTCAATTTATTCATTTCATTACCCTATAACCTCTTCCTTTATCTTCCATTACAACTGTCACGCTCTGTTTCATTACTGTCTTTCCTTGTTCAAACATGTTTATGCTGGTAAGATCAGAAGGTTTTGCGAACATCATTTGCTGATGTATTTCACAAAAAGGTTGTTGAACAAAGCTTCATGGCCTGTCATTGATTTTATGTTTTAATACTTTAATTATGTTTATAATTAAAAGTTCACCCTTCATTAGTCATGCCAAAATATGTTTGGTTATCCATGAATATTTAGTTTTCCTTTCGCTGATTCAAATTACCATTTCCTTTGCTTTTTAATGACATCTTGTAACAGCCAAGGCTTCTTTCTATTCAGATTTGTTTTCTCATACTTCATCTTTTATATTTTCAAATTTACTTTTAACTATAATACTATATCTAAGCTTTATTTCATCATCCTTCTTATTTTTCAGAGACGCCAGCTGTCGCTTTGGCATATTCTTTTTCTAGGCAACTCATTTCAGTCTACTTAAATATTGCAATACAGAGAAGAATTCGCTCAAGTATTCTGCTCTAAGATAGTTCCTTTTTATTGTATCAATCTATCCTGAAACGTTTTCTCATAGCTGCATAATCTATCTGGCTAACCACCTGTCTCCAGGGCTATTTTAACGCCACACACACACACACCATTTTTAGTGTCTATCCCACTGGTTCTCTATTAAGCGCACATTTTAAATGCGTCATTTCTGTTTACTTGTCTAATCTGTCATTTCTGATATATATCGCCCAAAGACCCACTACGTCATCAGCTGACTCGTTTCAAACCGGGACGTCCTGTACATTTTTTATTCTGATGTATCCCGCGTCAGTAGGCCCCACTACCTAGTCTATTTTATAATATTAATATATAAATATAATCTTCTTCAATTCATTCTTATTGATTACATATATTATTTTTCTCTCTATTATTAACGTCTCTATACTTACTCTTCTATGCTTCATTACCTTACCAATAATATCCTCAACGCCCTCATATAATCATAAGCTTAAAGGTTAATAATCTAATCTATGGCATGTAGTATACCTTCTTTACTATCTTATGTAATTATGTTCTATAAATAGATCTTTATTTCGTGCCATTTTAATATAATGAAAGTATCATTAATAATGATCATCTCAATTTATAAGAATTTCTTATAAAAATATCTACTTTTAGCTTAATTATTTCTATTTCTCTTAGGATATTTAGTTCAATATCAATCATATTGAATAATTTTATTCGCTATTTTATATATATACTAATAACGGTTTTCACTTTAATAAGGTAAATCCTACATAATATCTATCTGTGTATTTCAAGTTCTCCTTATATTTTTTTCTATATTCTTTCATTATTTACTTTTACCTCATAAATTGTAATTCAATAAGTGAGTCAGATTACAGCCTTATGATGATGGCTTGGGAGTCAATATGGTATAAGATTCTTTATATGCTATTTCTTCATAGGTATTAAATTACTAATTTTTCTACTAATCATAATAACTTCTAGTAAAGTCTTGTCTTAATTAATCTTCTTCTTCTTATTTGTAATCCTCAATTTATCTATAAGATCTTTAAATTCTTTCCACATTGATATTAACATCAAATATGATGAAATGTCCAATTATCTATTCTTTATCATTCTCTTCTATCCTGTATGATAGTCAATCTTCTCCTCTTCATTTCTGTATTTAATTAATAATTTTTTAATATCTTAACTTTATTTTTACGATTATATTTTCTCTCAAGTATTATATCATCTAATTATTTTACATATGTGGCGTATCCGCCTTTTTTGGGGGGACGCACTCGTTTTTTATCTCTTATGCTTTTCTATCGTATAGATATTTTTTAATACGTATAACGATTACATCTTAATGATATACGTATATTATCCTAATTCTTGTCTTGGATATATAAATTTATATCAAATTTTCGTTTTCTTTGAATATGATATTATTTATCGAAGTAGTTGAGTTTACGGTAGTGCACTTGAGGCTATACTAATTATACATTTTGAAATATCTTTATTTCTTTTTTTTAGGTGGGGCACCTATTCATTTACCACGCTGGGCGTTTTCCTTACTCCCTTTTATTGTTCCTTTTGGGGGGGCTGTGTGAGCTGTCCGTGCCATCTTACGTTTTTCATGGTCCATTTTCGTGTTGCGGCGGGCCAGTGTAGTTTTGTCATCGTTTTTGTGGTTATTCAATATTTGTTTGCCTTTTCTTTCTATGGAGCGTTGCGAGTACCTTTTCGTCTTTGCCGCTGTTCTTTGGCCTTGTGCCCTGGGACGAGATCCTTAAAGTCTATTGCTGGTGATTTGGACCCGCTCTGATGTGCCTGTTGTTTGTTATAATTATACTTCCTACTCCATTCTGTATTTCTACACATCTTTCTCACTTCTGTCTTTGCGTCAAATTACCTCTTGTGTACAATTTTACAATTCTGCCTTTCTACTCCTCCTTCCTTACTGGTTCCCTGTTCCGGGTTTCTCCTTGCTCACGCCGAATTCTCTCTATTTATGATTCATAACAATATCTCAATAGCATGGTCTTGCTCAATTACTCTGCGACACACTATGTGTCTATATAATCTGGCATAGTTTCCATAACGTACATGTGGTCTGAGCAAGTACAGGAATCGTTGGAGAATCTGTATATTTTTGCGGGCGAGCACCTTTGTCTAATTTGAGGTCGTCTTATGTACCTACCGAAGGGTGCTCTAATGTGTCTTAATCTTTCCACCCACTGCTAGGCCTAGATTTTTTTACTCTGTAGGACGAGTTTGTCTCTACTGACTGGATATACTCCCACGCTTTTATTCTAAGCCTTCAATCGCTTCCCGCATTTGTTTGGGCCAAACGGGCCCTTATTCAACTTCATTTACCCCCTTTCGAGTTTCTTAATTTTTCCCGATTTCCTACTCCCCTTTTTCGTTTCGCCACTTCCGGGTGGGGCTCTGTCTCATGGCCCCCCTACACTCCGCCTGTGTGAGATCATCTACTATCTACTTATTCGACATGTTAAATATAATCGTCCCTATCTATCAATCATTCATTCATTTGTGTCAACTTTCTCTCTCTCTCTTCTCTACTGATTATTTCTTACTCTCTCTATCTTTTCCTCCTTCCTTTCCTTTTAATTCGTAGAATCCGTCCCAGGCATCCTCGTACAGTTGGCTATCTTCTGTGCCGGTTACGCCATCCTTCTATTCTCTCCTAGCACTTATCATAGTTCCATCCACAATCATATCATCTATCACCTCATATCCTCCTCTACCATCTCCTATCATTCACTTCCTACTCATCCTACTCCATAAACCTTCTACTAATATTTCTTCAGGTAAAGTTCCAAGAAAATTTCTCTTAGTGTATTCGTCTTTCTTAATTAATTACCTTACTTTTATTCTTCTTCTTGTTAATTCAGCTGTTCTTTGGATATTAATTTCTTTTTTGCCCGAGTCTTAAAATATTGTCAATGATAGGGACATTACACTGGAACCACTGCCACGCTTTTCGGTTCAATCATTTTCTATTATAATCTATATTGAATCTTATTCATTACTTGTTTGGATCTGTCGATCACTTCTTCTATGGTGTCTTACTTATTATTCTCTCTTTCTTCTGTATTTTCTTCTTTCTCTTATTTCCTTATCTCTTTTTATGTGTATAAGATGATGCCTTTTCTTTGTGTTCCTTTAATTATGAAAATGTTAGAACAACAATCGTATAATTCATTTCTAATTTATTCTTCTTATTTTTAATTATTCTTTAATTCTTCTATTATTTATTGCTTTTTCTTATTCACACTCTATTATTTTCTTACTTAATTCTTCTTCAGTATATAACGTTTAACGTCACAGCTTATTTAATTCAATCTATAAATCAAACCAGCTGCAGCCCATGCCCTTAGCCCTACTATCTCATCAATATAAATGATTGCATGGGCTATTAAAGAAGTTAATTAATTTCAGACAATGGAAATTACGAAATTATTAATCTGGGGTGTTTGTCAATATTCTTTATCTAACTTCTCTCTTTCTCTTCTTCTCTCTCTTACTTCATCACCTATAAACTTGCTGTAATCATTCTCTCTTTTACTTCATCTTCACTTGTTTCTGGTATCGGTACATCTCTAGTTCTTCATATCTCTCCTATTTTCTATCATCTCATCTCTAATATTCTCTGTATTATCTCACAAATCTTTGAGGTGTCTGTGGTGAAATATATAAATGCGTGAGTATCAAGCTCACTATTATCTAGATTTCCATATGCGTCAAGTCAGGTTATTCATATAACTCATCATTACATCATCTTTCTCATTACGTTTAAAGTAATCTATTTCTTCTCTTGCAATCTATATATCAGTTCAGAGTCTCATTATACTGCTCATCTTACTTCATTTCCACTATATCAGGTCAATATTGAGATAACTAACTTTAACAATTAGTGGTTTTAATTTTATGCTTCTACAATTTCAAAGCCTATGTTTTAAATGACGCATGCTATGAAAAAAAAAATATTAGTATTACTCGTATGTGTATTTGTACATGTTCCCATTTGTGTGTGTGTGTGTGGCGAAGCCGCCCGTTTCTCGTATCTTTCAATCAGTTCTTATTTATGATATACTTATTTAATCATCTATCTACTCATTAAATCCAATTTATTACAATATTAAAGATACGCTTAGTTCAATAAAACTCTTCCCAAGATAGTAAAATTTATTTTTTATCTTCTTATATTGTCTCACTATAAAATATTTTTATAATGAATCTAATATAACTATTATCTCTTGTTCTTTTTCTATGATAATCTTTTTAAATTGGTTATATTCATTTATCTATATATATATTATATCAGAATTTATATGATTTTCATGATATTTGTTATTAACACCCTCTATTGTATTTTATAAATGTATATTATTTCCACTTTAGGTGTGTATCTCTTTACCTCCATCCTTTGATTATTGGCTTTTTACCTTTCCCTTTTTCAATACTATCAGTATTATTTCTTCACTTATTTTCTAAAATTGCTGATCATTTTTGAAATACTGATTATGAAACTAAATAACAATGCTAAACCATATCAACGTTCATGCCACATATTTTTCCCCCCTCCTGTGCCTAGGTCACATCTTCCTTTCACCTGCTCCGTGGTCAGTGTTCGTGTCTCCATTGATTGGCACTCCGTATCCGACACAGAGGTCCGACCCTAAACGGCCTGCGTGTCGTACGCCTGTGTTTTGAGTGCAAGCAGGGCGTCTTAGAAGGTCGTGATATCTACTACTGCAACAGCCCTGTTATGTCGCATCAAAGATGTTACCTCAACTCAGCATCCCTCCTTCTTTTGAACCGACCTGAGTGTTACCTTTTCTCAACTCGTATTTCTATATCCGCTCTAACACGATTTCCCATTCACTCAAATCATAATTATCTTTCCATAGACAACTCTGCCTTTCTTCGCATTCCAATACCCTTCAGTTTACGTCCCTCTAGCAGAGCAGTTGTCCGTCCCTCGGTCTGAAGACTTCTGTCAGCTGAAACTATGAATCACTCGCGTAACACATTAATGTTCAGGTACAGCCCGTCCTTGCTTGCTGTGATATATATATAGGCCTACTTCCCACCATTTTCACCCTGGCATCCCTGTCAATAACCTTGGTTTCTACCCAGTCCTTTCTGACTACCCTGCCGTCTTGTTGAGTACGCACTTCTTAGACCGTGGCCTCTTTCCACGTTTTAGTAATTGGTAAGCCTTTTTTCCTTCAAGAGAGCGATAGACACTTATTTGGTGTACCTTCATCCACTCAAATTCGATACCAAGTTTTTCAGCACCTTGTCTACACTTAAAATGAGTCAAACTGTCTATCTAAATCGTCCTCGTAATCTCCAACTTCTGCTCTCCACTCGACCTCTTCATCGCATAGTCTGCGATCTTAGTCTACTCATGCTATGTTCATTCAGTTCTAATAATATCACGAACTAATCTTCCCCACTCTTTGGCTATTCATATCCCTTTATACATTTCTATTATCTATTAATTTCTATCTCTATCATATCTTATCTTTCTCTCACCTCTAATTTTTTGATATTTAAGCCTTATTCTCTATGGCATATTAGTATAGTCTCACTATTCTTTAATCTTATCTTCTACTTATTTTATCTACAGAATTTTCTATCAATCTTTCATAAAATAATAATATCAGATTAATCAATTTATATTCTCTCCTAACTCTTTAGACATTATATCAGAATATTCTTTAATTGTCTACTCCTTATATTAATAACTCTACATCATTAAATCTGATCTAGTCGGTAATCTTATCACTCCTTCTTCATTTAGAATATCTAAATTAATGCAATATTTAAATTTTTAAACTTTTAAACTATTTAGTTCCTACCATTTTCTTATCTCTTAATATGTGCTCTGTATTATTCAGTTTTTCCTCAGATATTTCGCATAAAGCACTTTCCCCTCCTAGGCTGTCAATACTTATGTAATAATAAAATAATTGATTTCAATTAATCCTATATACTTCTCGAAAAATTAGATCTAATAGTAGTATTTTTTCTCTGGATATTTATTATCTCTTCTCATCTGTTCGTATATCAAATATTGAATGACTTCTCGACTATAACGTATCCATGTCCTTTTTAATTAATATATTGATATAATACTCCTATCTTGTATCATACTATCACTGTATTCTGTCCTCTCATATCTATCTTCCTTATATCTACTAACGTTAATTCTATCCTCCTCTTTTTCATCATCTTCGTCATCTCCTTCTAGGTATTTTTACGTGTCTTTACTCATTTATAATTCTTATTAACTTCTTTATATACTATTTTTATATTATTCTATTTTATTGCATATAGGCTTTTAAAGTGGCTTGGGATGTTAACCTATTCAAGGGATTTCGGCATTTTGGTTTGAGGTTTAAGGTTTGTGAGTTTGAATTTGGTTAAGTATTAAGGCTTGGTTACGAGTTAAAGGTTCCGGTTGTAAGTTTAAGGTTAGTTTTCGCCTCCTCTGTGTATCATTAATAACCATTCTTACCACCCACTCCGCCTCCCATTACCTTGCTTGGGAGGAGATAGTTTCCGTCCCCTGGAGTGTCCTCTAATCTGTTTAACAAAGCTTCTATATTATTTCTCTCTTTACTATCAGGATGCCATCGTATCTTGCTATTTATAGTATATCTGCCTCATAAGACTATATTATCTTTGGATATATTATCGGGATACTATTCTTATCAAAATCCTCTTTCAAATATAAAAATATACTTTCATCATATATAAATGTATGTTCTTTATGATTTATATCTATAGAAGTAAACATTTTCCGGTCCTAATAAATACATGGGGGTTCGGTTGTGTGCGCCGAGTGATGTGTGGTTCAAGTTCATTCCGCCTCCATATTTTTTCCACTTTTCTTTTTTTTTTTTTTCCTAGTCTCAACTTATTATAGCTTTTCAGTTTTATAATTAGTTTTTCCATATGTGTATTCGGTATTTCTAGTGAATGTTCATATTTTAGGGAACGCTTTCATGAACTTTGCTAACTTATGTTTCTTTTACTTATTTTCAAATCAATTCCTTACTTGGTTTTTTGTGTCCACCCTGCCCTTATATGTTGGTGATTGTGGCTATATGGGGTCGTATCTGTTGCTATGTGATTCCCCGATGTATATATATCTTGCTGATTGGGCTAGCCTCGTTCCATCGGTGACACCGTCATCACCTTGTGTACTATCCCTTCTGTTCACACCGCGATACATTTGTGTTTTGTTGCCCATCTACATTACAGTCCCCCTTTTTGTAAACTTGCTTTTTAAATTATCTAGCCGATCCCTTTAACCTATGGTCTTCACACTCACTTTCTAGTAAGTCTGGGGGCCAATATCTAACAGTCTCACCTCGAATGCACGAAGCCTAACTTGGTTTCAATTTTGTCGGGAATAATTTAGGATTGTGCTCCTCCTGTGGCTCGTGAAGATTTTCCTGGTGCTTTTCACGTAAACCTATTGTGCTTTTTCTTTTTTACTTTTCTTCGGTGGCTTTTTCCTCTCCCCGGTTCTCCACGGCGTGGAGCCGTGGGTATTGGCTGTACTGGTTTCCACACTCTTGGGTGTCGTGGGGCAGGAGGGTTCTGGTTTTACGCAGAAACTTTAGACGCTTGGTTAAGGTGCAGTCCATAATGCAGTCTATCTCTCTCTATAGATAGGTCATACGATATCCCTCACCTCTCTTTTAGGAATATTTATTAGCTTAAAATGTATGACTTTGACGATTTGTATCTAGACTATGAAAGCGGACCCAGCGACCAACGTGCTTGGGGTGGGAGGGAGCTGCCATGCTTATACGGTCTCACCTTATTCAACCGGAGGTATCCGCCTTGTTTTCCCCCGACTCCAGTGCTGCCCACACTGAAACGTTTTTGTGTCGGTAAACTGGTGCATTGGGTTTGTTGTGTTTTGGTTGCGGGTGGTTTTTTCTATTCTCAATTTTCGGGTCAGGAAATTTCCATCATGATACAGATCCAAAATAATGTCCACATTTTCTTTTTTATTCACTTTCAGGCTGGTCTGTGCTCGTGCCTTTTGCGTTCGATTGGGTTTTTCGCCCATGTTTTGCCATCTCTTTGTTGCGCCCGGTGGTGCCTTCCTTCCCATCATGCCCTACCGCACCACAGAACACTCCATTTCCTTCGAATCCATGGTTTAAGTGGACCAAATGGCTGTGCTCTAGGTTGTTGGATGAGCAGGCGGTCTTGGTTTTGCTTTGTGGGTGGTATCACGACTTGTTCTTTTGAGTAGTTCTGGTTGCGGAGACAGCGGCTTGCCGCGTTGTGTCGTGGTTTCTTTAGCACATTCTTCCGGGTATGCAGGTTATGGGAGTTGCTGGCTTTAAGTGTTGGAAGTGAGAGATTTGGGTTGTTCGAGCGGGACCCAACATGTCTTTGCGATTTGTTGCTGTGGCTGTTAGCTTATCGCACTGTTGTGTCGTATTTCTTGTCTTGTTTAGTTCGTAGGTGTTTCAGTCGGGTAGGGAGGCGGTTAAGATGTTCTGGTTATAATCTGGCATCGGGCCTGTTCCTGGTACAGGTATTTTGGGGAGCAGTCGATTAGTGTGTCGAATTTGCGAGTCGTGCCTTCCATAGTAATCACGACAATCCGTGTGTCGAGGTTTGAGTTTTGTATCTGGGGGGGGATGTTGGCGTGCCCTTAGCGAGTGTGTGCGAGGAGTTTGTTTCTGATGATTTCTTGGGTCACTTCCTATTATTGTTTGGAGACGTTATTTGTGTGCCCTCGTTGCGTTGTTACTGTGTCGTTGGTCGGGTGTTACCGCCTTTATACTCAGTTGTGGTCAGTGTTACGTTTTCCGGCAGTTATACTCGTCGGTTACGTTGTGTCAGGTCGTCCGTCTTTTGATTCGGCGTATAGACGTAGGGGTGAGTTCGTACGTGTCGTTCCGACGTTATATTCTGTTTCTCTTAGTTTGTTTGTGTTTCTCCGGCCTCTCGTGTCTCTGGGTTTAACTTCCTCGTGTCGTGTGTGCCGTGGGAGTAATGTTGGGGTGGGTTTAGTTGACGTGTCGCGCCTCTGTGCTTAGTCTGCTTCTGCCGGCGTGGAGTTTCTTGTGTTTGTTCCACATTGTTAATTACTTGAGGCTCCGGCGCAGTGGTTGCAGAGACTGGTACTCCTGGTGGTGCGTGTTTGCTATAGGTTTCTACTGGATATTTTTCGTTGTAGTTGTTTTGGTGTTAAATCTCGCTCTCATATTTTATTCTAGTATTATAGGTCTTGGTGTATTATGCGACTAATGTCTAAAGGACGCTACTCGTGAGTTTTGGTTGTTTTTAATATGATGCTTAATATTCTTAAATAAATGTGTTCTGAATGGCTATGTTTTAACCATGCCCAGTCAGTATAGAGATTTTAACCTACGCGCTGTTAACTAGTTACCGGCTCCTATATTCTAATACAGGATTGATCGGCTATCCTCACTAGTCCCATTGTTATTTCGGTTGCACTTCAGTTCAACTACCCTATAAGTGAATCGGCCCGCTCGCAAATTCCTCCGTATGTACCGATGCATTCATTTTGCCCGTAGCTCCTTTCACTGCCATCTGTTTCCACAGCGGCAATATGGCTGATTAGTATTTTATAGCTCTCAATACATATCCATTATTCTATTATCAATTACTCTTAGCTTATGTTTCATTATACTATCATTACGGTTGTTTACTAATTAGATACGATCAACTTTACTCATGGTATGCCGAAGAGTACGTTTGTAACAAGCCCTTATCATTTGCAATGTGCAAACAGAAAATCGGAAAGTAGGTGCCTAGGTCAGCCCTTCATAATAGAATTTAGGAATAGGTCAGCTAGATTACTCTTATCTATAGATGATCTAGAAGATATGCGCCTAGATTAAATCTCTAAAATTACGAATTTAGAAAGCTCACTATTATCTATAGTTCTCGAATATGGATTTTCTCATGCAGAATAAATTGTAATTTTTTTCAATTTTTTACAAGGTAAGGTCAAACGGGAAGATTGGATAAGCATTACTTTATGTCCAAATAAGGCTATAATGTGGTAACTCTTCAATGCAATAGAAGCAATTAAAGTTGGATATAAGGAACCAGAGACAATGGTTCCACTAAGATACCAGTTTATATCCGCCATACACGTCAACGAGTTGAAAGAAAAAATGCATAACTAATAGAAAGAGTCGTGAGGCAGCGGAAATTCAAGTGGCCAAAACCAAGTCCGGAGTGGTATGTTATGTGTTTTTTTGTTGTTGGTTCTCAATCCGGGATCCAACCAAAAGATTAGAAGGGTGGAGGTCCAGAGATAATAGGAATCTAATCGAAGCTCGCGGAGGGATGCAAGGTATTGGGTAATTTTGCTTTTCTAGAAACTATTCATCAATTCTTTTTTGCCAGTGAAGGTTGAAGAAAACATAAGATTACGATGTTATGTTTACTTTTGATTTTTTTTCTCATAATGGATCATGAGTAAATCTAGAACATGGCTAGGAAATATTTAATCTTGCAATATGAGACATGCATTTCTAGGGGTAATCTTTTATCAGGAAGAAATTGTCTCTAACAATAATTCAAGAGATAACGAATATGAACGGTCACATGTCTTTTTTGCCAGTAAGATTCAATTTTCTCATCTAATGTAAGATTTTAATGTATACAATTTTTGGCCAAAGGATTATTTCAATTCCAACTACCCTATGGCTCATGTCATAGTAATAGAAAACGAAAGAAGTAATCTGTATATTTGGTAACTTGCTTTGGCACACGAAGCAAATAACGTTTCGGCAATCAAATAGGTTAACGTATCAGAAAAGTCAAAAGACCGTTAACAATAAAAGGACTACAGAGAAAATAGATACCAAAGATGAAAATTAAGTTAAAATTTTCCTTGTAATTAATCTTTTCTTCTTCTTCATGCCATTTTATAAATACGAGTGGTTCTCTGAGTCAAAAATTGCATCCGAAACATGGATTTGTCATGCATTTTGCTTAGACTACGTCAGTGTGTACCAACGAAAGAAATAAGAAGGCTGAAAGAAATGGAAAATTAATGAAAATAAGTAAAATTCAAAAAGCTAAATAACAGAAGTTAACACTTTTATGTCAGCGGTAGATGAACAATGGGTTGCTTTACTTTCCCGTGAAAGAAAAATGATAGAGAAAATTGTATTGTTGAACTAATGGGCGCTATACAAAACACCATAAACAAATGAGAAAAGTTATTTTAAACTTTTAATGAATTTTGAGCATTTCAGTCAAGGTAAAATCAGCAAATGGTCAACCCCGAAAGCTCAAACCAACTAAGTGTTAGGGTATATGGAACAACTTGAAGTAGAATCAGTTGTAGATAGAAAAATATCTCAATTCTTTCTGAATGATGTTTGGTATGTTCCCTGATATTAAGAAAATTTATTTTCAGTATTAGCAGCTCATGATAAGCCATCCAACTATAGTGAACTTATATCTACCATCCGTGCATGGTAGTTTTATGGTAGATCTTGACAAATAAAGCCTATTTTTTAATGCGTGGCTTATCCGGTTTTAGTAAACTAAAGGACACGGCCGCTAATCGGTCTTCAAATTTAGTTGCTTTGCTATGAAAGCTAGAATATTCTCTCCATATAGCCAGAAATAAATGCACGCTGAAGACCCAAAGGATCTATTATACTACAGTGTGATCAGTCACATCTGGTGACCCTATGGACTGGGACATCAAGGATACGAAAAACGACATTAATAAGATCTATCAAAAGACGCACTAATATTGAAACTTTTCACTTCTGCTTGATACACAGAAATTGTACAGGATTATTATTAATGTGATAAAAGTGCATCGTCAGCATGCATTTTGGTGGAAAAGCATCGTAAATTATATCTATAAACAAGGAGAATTGTTTATTTTGACAGTTTACTGTTTGCACTTGACCCATTTCAAGGTATTAATCAACCTCACTCAGTTGATTATAAAATATTGTATGTTTATCAAAGATGATTTCTCACAAATGAGATTTTGAATTTTATTAAGAAAAATGCCAGAAGTTGTAGATAAGACTATTGGCAGCAAGTACTTTGAAGAAGCGAAGTACATGGGACATCCAATCAGAGGAATTTTTAAAGTGATAAGTGGCTTTTAGAATTTAATAATAAGTTAGCCTTAAAAAGCTTTTTACATAAATATGGGTGTATACGCACCAAAGATTAACTCGGCTCCATCATACTACCCCCACATACCGAATCATTGAGACCCAGTGGAAAAAGAAAATAGAAACGCTCAGATTGAACGGCGGACTCAGCTCACAGAAAAATATTCAATCAAGTAAAAATTTTTAGTGAATGTTCTTCATCTACTCTTCCAGAATTTAATAACTCCAGTGGGTCATTGTTTCAAAGCATGCATATTTATAACTAAATAGACACTGTGGTTGAAAAAGTCGCACAGTTATGGGAAAACGCTTTTTGAAATCTGTATGATAGAAAGCCCAGAATCAATCGCTATGCTACGTGTAATCGAAAGCAATGCAGTGGGTGGATCCAGATCAGCAAAGAGAATGAAAAGTCATAGACAAATAGTCGAGTAATCAGGTGTGTTTATACATGTGGTTTATCGAGTGGAGCTGAAACAGCTACAGTAATTATACTGATCAACGCAATAATTCTTTGTGTTTAGAATGCAAGATGGTTGAGTTATTTGAAAGAGAAAGAATTTTCAATCACTCTCACAATATCAGATGAAATAGAATCAAAGAAAACACAAAATAAATATAGAAAGAATCAAATAGAGAAAATACAGAAACTGATGAAAGTATATCTATCATTAGGTTGAACTCATCACATACAGAAATAGAATCGTTATATGAACAGACATCTGATTACATAAATTAGCAATCTGATACAGAAATAGAATTCTGATTCTGAATATAGAAGAACAAGAATATGTAGGATATGTAACAAGCTCACAAAACAACTGAAGAGTGACAGATCAGTAATTAAGTAAGCTGCTATCAATGCCCGTTTCCTATGACTACAGTACTCTATCTATAATTAGTAAGATATGGAAGGAGACCTGAACAATTAAAGAAGCTAATGTCCAGAGTCACAGCATAAGAAAGAAATGGGTTAATTTGCGAAATACGTGATACTAAATGAAATGCAATCATTGAAAGAAAATCAAACCTGGGAACTAGTTTTAATTGTAGCCAAAATCTCTAAACCAATTGAAAAAAACAAATGGAGAGAAAAATTAAAATTGAATCCAGATGTACATGCCGTTGATGCAAATTGACTACCGAAGCCAAGGGCGTGAATTTATGTTTGTGCATAAGGGTATATCGTTCCAACGAGTAAAGGAATTGACTAATGAGCAAACATTCAGTCCAGTATCAAATAAAATCTACGACTTTAGTATTTAGGACTTTTAATAAGTTGTAGCAACTAAAATATAATATGGCTCCTTAATACACCATTTGATGTTTTTTCAAATCAGACATTTTTACTGGAAGTTTCTCAGGAAGAAAATATATATGAATGAACAACCCAAAGGTTTCTGAGCGTGGGACATTCGACAGAAGTAAACTGCCCAATTTAAGAACGCAGTTTGTTATGGGCTAAGCAAGCATTGCAGCAACACACAGATGCTTGAAATGGAGAAAGAAACTCCGTTGAAACTTTCTTTCAACATACTTCTCAATCCCCTCTGGTAACAGTACAGCTGCTTGGTCTTCCTACAATAAGAAACTGCAGAATGGACTACCAATCATAAGACCTTGCATAATATGTTTGATGATTGGGACTAGTTGCATCAACAAGGCAAGCAGAATGCAGAAATTTTTAGAACAATGAATTAAAAAAGGATATTCAATAATGAACAATTATAAACCTGCAAACATATTTTTTAGGAATTGAATCAAGAAATGATGGTTCAAAGAAAATATTAGTCAGTCATGTTATACTAAAAGAATACTAAAGAATTTGGTATGGAAAATTGGCAATGGAACTGTTGAACACCCATTTTAAAGGATAATGTTACACATGATATTGAAGCCAGGGAGAGTTTCCCTTACAGATCAAGCAATAGGAGCTCTTCTATATCTTGCAAACCGCAACACAAGACCAGATCATTGCACACTTTGCTGTTAATTATCTGCCAGGGAGTGTAGAAAATCCAATCAATAGAAAGATTGTTACAAAAGTTAAAAGAAGTGAAGTTTAACTGAGGGGTACACAAGAGAAGGGTATTATTTATATATGTGATTCTGAACAAGATCATCTGGAAGGGTACAGCGAGTACAGTGATGCAGATCATTCTGGGGACTTAAGAACAGGGCATTCAACAACTGGAATTGTTTGTTTAATCATGCTGGAGGAGCCACATTTCATGGAGTAGTCAAAGCAAAGTTCAGTTGCTATCTTCAACACAGATAGCTAAATTAAAGGCAGCAAGTGAAGCACAAAAGAAAATTGGCTTGTGCGCTTCATCACTTTTGAGCAAGAATTACAGAAAGTTTTAAGACCCTTACCTCTTCTGCGAATTGACACATCGAAGCAGCTTTAACTCAGTAAGAACTCCCAAATTTTCACAAAACTGGATCCCAGCAATAGTAGAAGTAATTCGCCACTTTCTTCATTAGAGAAAAGTTCAAAAATGAATGAAATACGATACTCACGATACAGTGAGATCCAACTTACACACGTACACACCCCTACAATCAACCAAGATTAATGATCGCTCCGACAGAAAAATTGGAATGGAACTTCACAGTGTTGCAGTATATAGACACACTACAGGGAGTATATTGTTAAAGAATATTTTTTTATTCCTATGAATAAATATAAATAGGGTTTTAAAACTATGTGTTTTGTGCTAACTATGCCATGTAGCCGAGAAAATCGGGGCAACATGGCCATATTTTATATACATGCATCATAAAGCTTGTTATTGTTTACAGTTCAATATAGTAAGCGTGAATCTCGATGTGTGACAACACGCCTGTGTATAGAGAGGGTTAGTATTTAGTAAAAATATGCCTTGTCTTGAATCTTTTTGAATTTTTTCATTTCCATGGATTTGTAATACACGCAGTTCTTTTCTTCAACAAGTTTTGGTAGAAATTATAATATTCAAATTTTATTTACCAAGTTACTTTATGCAAAGAGAAGAAATTATTCAATTTGTCAACCTTGAGTTGTTAGCCATCTGTTTAGGCGTTATCGTCTCTATTAAATATATTTAATTGAATACCTATAACTCTAAAAAAAATGGTTCATGTTTTCAGACTAACTCTTATTTTTGCACACTGATTCTTTGTTTTGTTGCAAACTGGTTAACTATCAAATAGGACTTAAAATTAAATTCTGTATTTTCCTGCTGTTTCCACAATCACGAATATTCAATAGAAATTCAAACTCCTGACTTTGCTGTCTTTCCCGCTATTGATATAACTATAAGAGTACATGGTGTTCAGGTGTTTAATAATCCCCACCACGCTCCCGTTTATTTGCTGACTATAAGAAAATTCTCACACCGACATAAAATTTCTAAAGTGTTGAGTAAAGCAATTTTATTAATCACTGGTCCTTCATTTCTTAAAGATCCAAACTCCCTTCCTAATACTATTCTTGTAAATTTCCATTCAAAATTTAGCCTTAAATGTCTTTGTGCGGTCAAACAATTAATAGACTCTGCCAGAACCCGCAAGTGTAGAAAAGGTCATGACTAAGCCTCGATAACTATTTTAATCATGTGAAAGATTCTCATAATATTAGGAGATGAGTATAAGCCCTTAGAATCGATACAACCACAAGTTAGTGGTTAATTTCAGCACTTTATTCAATCAAAGCACCTTAAATATTTTGTTAACAAACGAGATCAAATTGATCTACTTTCACATTTAGTAATCCCTGCAACACTGCTCTTGACCTTTTCTATTGAACAGATTGGTAGTAACAGATACCCAACCCACATCCAATTCAGAGGCTATACTTCATATAATATAAGTTGCACCACTACAGAATTCTATGCGAATAAGAACTGTAGTGCAACCACAAAAGTAATTATTCACTTTTCCCAAGAATTGGAACAAATTTAAGTACATTTAAATCAAGGGCAATGCGTTACACGAACTTTTCCTTAGTTCAGGTCAAGACTCTACTGAACCTAATCTTGCAAGATGGATCTGAATCTATTTTACTCGATTTGATAATAATGATCATTCGTCAACCCCCAATGGCGAAGGTACAGGTATCAGGAAACTATTAACTATAATGCAAGGTACCGTGCCGTCGTGCTGCTCTGGGGACGTGAAATGCCTTCATTTTAACTGCCCATAAATTAAGCTAAATGAAGTTGAAATCCTTGCATAAGTACATAAAGCTTAAGTCATCGCAGGTTTATCTGCTACTTCGAACTTAATGCTCGTTGCATGGCCCGATTTCTTCTGGACCTCCCTTTCAAATTAGGTCCTATGTAAAAAGTAAATAGTAAACACTAGCTAGTATTTCATGTTATTATATCCCCTAGTGTATTTTTGCTAAAGCATTATCCTGATGGCCTATTCCCACTGTTAGGTGCCCTCTATAAAAGAAAAAAGTAACTTAGTTGTAACACCACATTCTTCAAATCTCATAAAACTATTTTGCCATTGTAATTATGTCTCACGAGGGTCTCCGCAACACCCATCATATAATTCAACAGCACGACCCGAGGAAATGATAATAAATACATAAAATTAAATTCTTACATATTATATTTACCTTGTTGTAATACTAGGAGTTTAGCCACCAAGTAGCTGCGAACTGGGTGTGTTTATGATCTGACAACAGAGACATTTATTAAGGGAACTTTTGTACACCATCTTTGCTCTTTCACCTATGCGGTTCCGCGAGAGCCTAATGCGGATTTTCCTCAATGATAGAAGGATAATCTCTCTGTAACCCCTCCAGCTACAGACTTGTTGAGAAATAGGCTAGTAGTTATTTAAGTGATTGGTTCGATTAATTTCATTATCCACTAGTATGTCAAAACTGAACATTATTTGCAAAAAAATGGTATAACTTGGCAATTCACAGCTAGCTATTCTCCTTAGAACTTACTTATTTCAAGGAAATATAGCAGAGAGAATTGTAGGGTTTATAAATAAAAGATCTATTGTATAACACCTCTCCACCTTGTTTTCATAGGCTCTCTTAAAAATCGAGACTTAATTCATTCTCTCCTACTATTATGACTAACATAGAAATATATTCGCATATTGCAATTATATTCGCCCGTATCCATTATACTTATGTTCAATTCTAAAGAAAACCCTTCTATATTAATGTAATTCTACCTAGGCGGGCTTTCAGTTGTTTCCCTCCGGGCTTACACCCCCTTTGCCCTTGTGCCTTTACTTCTCCTACTCTCCCTCACCTTTTTGCTCCCTTGTCCTGCGTCGCTGGCTCCCTTCTTCCCTCTCACTGTTCCGTCATTCACTCTTTACTAAGCTTTAAACAAAAAATTCACCACCCTTTCGGTACCTCTAATGTGTTGAAAAATAACAACATACCATACCATTTTTTACTAACTTCATTCCTTCTCCCACACTCTAGGATTCCTCCCTTTCGAGTAGATGTCAACCATTTGCTTCACTAACACCTTTTTTCGATGTTACTGCTTGGCCGAAACTTCACCATTTACAGATCTTGTGTCTCTGAATATTTAATTATTTTCTAGAGTTTTGATTCTCAAATCTCTACTATGGACTAGCATATTAAAACACCTTTCAAATACCTCTTAGTTCCTCTAAAATCTCTTCTCTCAAAATAATCTGGCTTATCAGAGAAAAACTGTATATAATCTGGAGAGATGAAATATCTACTTTCGTCGCGATGCATCACTCTGCGGTCTACACAGTAACATTAGAATATCGAGAAGAAGATTTAGCACACACAACCACCTCCACCTTTACAGACTGGCGATTGAGGGTACCTAATCTCACCTAAGAGATCTATTGGTGAGTAGAGTCGTGGTGTGATTGGACAATGGAGCATGTCACTTATCGTAAGACTTCCAAACCTCTCACCCTGTTCGAATTCTGAAGCAAACGTCTCATGCCATAGAATCTACCGATTGTATACCACTCCCATTTCGATGTCCCTTCTTGCCCTGATCGAATGAAGGTATTGTCAGACCATGGTGAAACTCGTATCATGGACACAGGAATCCAGGGGATCATCAGTCCCACAAAGACCATCGCTTGTAAAGTCACTCTTTCTACCCATTGGATGATTCCTATTGAACAACCTATCGTCCCTCACCCCCTTCGCAACTTCAAAAATCGTAATTGGAGCTAATACACTTTGCCCTTTTTTTTCTTTCCTTCTATACTATTTATCTTTTTTTGTTCATTTATATCTCTCTCTCGACTCAAGACACCTTCTCCACCGTTATCTATATTTACCTCCAAAACATGAGAGATGCGGGGTTGCCGTATTGAGGTATAGGTGTTCAAAATTTAGGAGTTAGTAAGGCCTCCTACTTGAAACAATGACCTTAATAAGTATACTGGAGACGATTTGTAAATAAACTAAAAAGTAACTCCCATGCTATGTGGTAAGCCTTGAGCTTTTTATGGGTCTATCTACGTGTTCGCTTCTGAAAATATAATTATAGAAAAAAACAATATAAAAATAGGGGAACAGAGTGTAACTTTCATCTCTTGCTTCCCTGGTTTTCTATTTTTTGAGGAGGGGTTGAGTTGTTGAAATTTTTGTATAATGTATCTATAATACCTATCCTAACTAAATATTCATTCTCTCAATATTTCGCAATCCCCTCCAGTCTCCGGAATATCGATCTACACTATAGCCTTGTTTTGAGAGTGCCCCCATTACACAACTGTAGAGCTTCGCGAACAGGCAATCTGAGCTTTGAGCTGAGTCTAATCTAGGCCCCACTATAAATTCTATGTTCTACAATTGACATAAAATATCCTGCAAAATGCTCTAGCCCTGATGCAAAAAGGGAAAAAGCATCAACTCTCTTGGTCATTTTCTTCGCTAGAACTGTGCGGGTCCTCTTGGCACGCCAAAGCGCGCTATCCTCATTCACCGCTAAACGAAGAGATCTCAACTTCATTTGAGACAAGATGCAAAAGAAAAAACGTTTGGAACATCTCTGATTATTCCGGCTGACTCTTGAATCCACTAAGTTAGTATTTACCTGCCACTCTTTCCTGGGCTCCATATTTTTCTTGTCACCTACACTCAGTTTTTCCCCAGCCCTATTAGCTGTTACACTTTTTTGTTTACTGATACGGACCGCAGTGTATCACTCTCAGTCTGTTTTGCTTTTCCCGGTTTGACTCTCTCCATATCCTATGCTCAGATGGAAGCGTCTTTACATCTATAAGAGCGTCGATCCCTTCCTATGGCCTGCTCTTTTCCTACTTCGAAAGTACCCTCCAAATTCGTGAAAAGGCTTTACACACTAGCATGGTTCTTCACCCGCCATTTACCTTGTATACTTGCTTCCTCTCCGTTTTTTGTGAGGTAAGAGAAGCTTTGCCCTTCCTTAGCCCTACCTGCTTTGTTCTCTCTAAAATTCTTTAATAAATTATAATTATCTTTGCTTCTCCTTTCAACCTTCCTCCACTTCTCTTCCCTATCCTCATCTACCGTGGATGGTGTCTTTCCAATTCTTTGAGATTGTTTACAATTTCTTGTCTATCTTTATCCTGAGAATAGTGCCTGGCTTACCTAATTTCTACATGTGCCCGTTGGGCGGGTGAGGCTTGGCCGGAACTGGCCTTTCTCCCCGCGTTTTCACAGGGCTGTCTTTCCTGCTTCCTCTGCCCTGTTCAAGACCCTGTGAGGTATCATCGTTTTCTCACTTATTCCCTACAATTTTCTATAGGGACGGAAAAAAATCAATTGATAATAAATCAACTGATGTTTTTTTACTTGATTTTTTGTATCAAAAAATCATTGCCGATTTTTTTCTCCGTGTTAATGTTTTTTGCTTTAAGTCACATGGCATTACTAACTATATTTAGTACATACTCAGCCTTGCTTAGCTTAATTCAACTATCACTACGCTCTCAATAGGCTCTATCATTGTCTTCTTATCTCCGCTCCATATACATTTTCGAACACCTTACTCTACCCCCCTCACTATTTAAGACCACACTATACCTGAGGATCTCAACTCACTTTCACATAATATAATTCTAGTCGCCCCTATAGACATTCCTAGGCGCATATATCCACCTATACTACCCCTCTTTAAACTACTCGAATATTATATGTTTTTACTTAACGCTTTATATCAGACTCATACGGACCGCCCTTGTACTAGTGGTATATGGCGTGACTTTAGAGAACAATTAATATTACCAAATGAATTTTATGCTACACCAAAATATGCTATAGGCATGCGTACCATATATTATAGCTTCACTACAAATTTCCTCCTTAATTTCTGGTGTTTGCTATGATGGGTTTATTCAACGTTGCACTTTCCTTATACTTCTATACGTATTCATAGCTTTTCACTTTCAATAGGTTATCCACTACTTAGTTTGAGTTAGGTTGAATGTGAGTAGCGAACCTATATATTCATTCTTATTTCACCTGTGTATTCTAATTATACCTATAAATGGTCCTCCCTTAATAAGGGTCGTCTTATTAAATCTCTCACTATCTTTACTATAACTACTCTACTATATTTATCATTATCGTACATCTTACATTCTTATATTAGCCTATGTCAACTTAGCTCCGACCCTCCTATATATCTATATATAATACTCTATTCATTATATTATTAATGCTCTACCCTTATCTTTTATTCTTCGACTCGCTTCTATCAGTCTCAATTTTAACGTGTGAGTCTATTTTTAAAGTCATACAGATACTAATCTGGAATAGAATTCCGCTTGTGGTTCCAGCTCGTCTATATCTCTCAATTCGCAAATATCGTGCAATTCCATCCTTTTACAAACAAAAGCGTAACGAATTCTACACACTTCACCTCTCACTCACTCACACAATTCCTTACTCACTCATCCTTTCTCTAAATCTCATATGGTTTGACTCGCGGTATATTCTCGTCGTGCACCATTTGAATTATAACGAACTTAAAATATTTGCTCTTCATAACGCACAAAAAAGAAACTCATCTCGGCACACTATTATACGGCCATTAAACAACGATGCTAATGGCGGACTCAGATGAAATTATCTATCCAATATATATCTTCTTGTAAGAGTGACACTACAATAAATATAATATAAGTGTGCTATATTGCTTTGTTGAAATTTAAATTATTAGATGTATTAGTTTTATTATTTTCTTACTTATATTATTAATTTTATTAACTGTTATTAAGGTATTATTAAGTATATAGTTTTCACATTATCTATTATTTATTTAGTGAATGTTTTTCTGTTTGATATTGCATTAAACGTGATATTGATTTCCATCTCATTTTACTTTATAATATTTCTTCGTTACTTATATATTGTAATTCGTAATTCCCCTAAGTATCTAGTTGATGGAGCTCGGCTAGTAGTTGTATTGTAGTAGTGCTAGTTCATATTATGTTATTTAATTAGAGTGTACCAGTAGTAGTAGAGCCATTCAATTACATAGATGAATAAGAAATAAAGAAATACCCCACTGCACAATAACAGCCTCAAAATTACACTCTGAAAATTAAAAAAGAAATAACAACAAAAGAAATTAATAATATGTCCTTCAATTTTTATCGGGCACATGTGCAGCGAGGAGTTTCAAGGGAGACTTAACTCTTCCGACTCTCCACTACTCTCTTTTTTATTTAAGTTATTTTATTTTCTTTCTAGAATTTACGAATAATATAATATCTACATTTTCTATCAGGGGAAAACACCAGACACTATTACTGAGTCGCCAAATACTGGTGTGCTGGTTGTCTCGCAAAACTTCTTCGATCTCTACTGCTCACTACTAGCATGTTGAGAAATCTTGAGTATAGTCACTAAGAGATGCATACATTATACATTAATGAGGACACTACAATAAAAAAACGACCAATTACACGATTTCATGAAACTATATATTAAATTCTTGTTCGATGGTTACATGATTCCATCTCTTGCTTTGATAGAATTTGCTGACTGAATATATACCAATCGTCAAACATCAATCTTTCTCCTGTCCTTTGTTCTGTGTCTCTGAGAAGAGTCATTGTCGACACCTAGCGGATGCCTTACTTTTCAGCAAAGTAGTCTAAGGCATCACCAAGATTCATATTAATGGACGTGTTACAACCAGATGCTTTCCAACAGTTACCATTTGAAAACACACACACAACTTTGGTTTTCTAGGTAACATCGTTTCTGTAATACACTTCACTACGTGAGTGGTCTACATACCCTATACATACTCTCCCAGAATTCTTAAGTACACTCATCTACAGTACTTTCTATCCACATTCCAGCACACTATCTCACACTCACCTACAATGCTCAATATATTTAGTACAAGGCCTTAAAAAATGTACGCTTAGTACTTTCAAATAATAATAATATAATATATAATTCAAATTACAATATTAATAATTCTATACCACTCAATCATAATAATATAACTAATAAATTAATATTCAATTCCAACCTATTAATCAATATATTCTACATTAATATAAATCCCTAACTATACTAATTAAATTCTATTTAATAATATCGCACAATATTTTAAGCACTAAACCACCACACCACACACTTCCCACATGTTCACATTCTCTTTCTCTCATTACAATAGAATGATTTTACCATTCTTCCTAATAAAAGATAAAACGTAATACAGTAAATATAAAAGATAAGGAAATATACACCCATCTACACTACTTAATTGGTCACTCATGACATTCCGCTTTCATCTAAAAGAATTTGTTCAAAATTCAATGAAAATGATCATCTCCATCACCACTCACATATTATTAGTATTATAGGGCAGTAAAATTCTGCTTAATTGACGGGCCATAAATACACACCACCTTTTCCCACACTATGGTCGTTAAATGCCTTCCAGTGCAGGAGCCAGTAAAAAGCTAGTCATGGCTCATAAAAAATTGCTTAATAGCACGTAGGGCAAAGTAACAATGCTTGGATAGAGGGCCCCAAAAATGCTAAGTGCGGGCGTAAATCATTGAACTTAGTATCTTAAAACACTTGGGACTACTATACTCAAAATGCTCACTAAGGGCAGTACAATAAATGCTTAGTACAGGGTATCAGTAAATATGTAGTATATTTGGCTTGATAATAAAAATGCTTAGACTCAGACAAAGGGTACCTATAACAATGCTGGTAGTCATGGGCCTGCACCACATCCTTTAGTACATGGCAATCACTATCATCTACACACATCACATCACGAGATCACAAAGCTACATTTTCCTCGATGGATCCTGTACTAAACAGTGTTGCGCAACCTTTTCTTATTCTTTTATTACTGCCGGTGTCTCTGCGCGTGGGTTTCACACTCAAGCAGGAAACATTCTTATACATTTTTCTTATCTTTTTTTTTTAAACAAAAATCATAGTACACTAAACTTCTTGTTTTTCATTTTATTTCTTAAATAGTTTTACCTACTTATATTTTAATTATCATCCCTCCTTTAATTTATTAAAGCATTTTATTTTCTCCTTTATTACTTTAGAATTTCTCGCTAAATAATTACTTAACTCACTTCTTCTAATAAAAAAATTGCCTCCCTTATAGTGATGAAATAGTTCAGCCTAACAATAAAGGGTATATTAGTACCAATAATGAAATTAAGCTCTACGAAAGTAGTTGAATCGCATTAACCTTTCTCTTCAGTAAATTTTATTTTTTAATTAAATTATATAAGGTTTTATGTTCATCTATGCATACTTATTACAATTGAACCTGAATATATTTCTCTATAAGAACTTGGTTCGGATGTTGTTAGACCGCTTCAGACCAGGTAGTCCTTCGCCATGAAGCATAGGCCTATTGATGGTATGTTAGAGTAAAAATGTGTTGATTTTTTCTTCAAGGATACAACTTTTCTTTCACTAGGAGGGAGCAAGCCATACAGAAATAACCTATACCAATACTTCCATTTCTTGTCAAACCATTTCTTAACCCAAAATTTCCCTTACCAAGATTCTACAGGGAAAGTATTCATTGAAATCAAAATTATTAAATCTTGTCTTTATTCTGCTGTAGTAGGAAGTTGGATGGTTTGAATTATAAAGGTCGACAATTATTCATTTACTTTACATTTATTGGCTGCAGCAATCGTGAATCGCTTGAATTTTTTTGTTCTACTATCTTTCCTTACCATGTTAAACAAACTTTTGAGTGTTAAGCACTTATATGAATAACTCAATTTTATATCAAATTCTTTCTTTATAAATATATATTGGTAATTTGATATAATTTATTACATGCCTGTATTCAACAGATTTTTGGTAGTCAATTAGCTTTTAAATCAGGAAAATATTAGAGAACTTTAAAATTTTTTCTTATTATTATTACTGTCATAATTTCACTTACTTCCAAATTCAAGCTTTTTTAATATCTTTCCGGAGACAAAGACAAAGACACAGACACAGCCTTTGTCAATTATGCGTGAGTGACTTTTATCCATATCGATTGCATTTATTTTTAACATTTTATTTCATAAAGCAATAAATTTAATTACAACACCTATTTAAAATATTTAAAAAAAAAACGGGTCGGTTTTGTTGGTTTTTGTTATATCTAACCTTAAATAACTTTATTAACATTACTTAAACTATCACAACTTTAACATTAGTGTTAAACTTATTTCACTTTTTCTACATTGTTTCAATTAAAAAAAAATCACAACTAAACATGCTGTATCATAAAGTAAAATACTAATAAATGTTAGAAAAAAACGTTCAATAACTATTTCACTAATATGCGCGCTTGCTCGTACTTGTTTCGTAACGTAAATTATGGAAAAAAATTTGAACTTCAGCTTCATGGGAACTGATAATTGACAAGCCCCCAAAGATCTTCCAAATTCCAACGGAACGTTGGGCGACGCACACCACACACCATAGGCAAGGTCCAATTTAAAACGGCCGTACTATAATTCGAAGACTTGGGGGAAATATTGGAGCTTACCAGACTTTACCAGTAGAGTACATGTAAGATTGAGCATAGCTGTTAACTCTGGGGTCAGTAGATCTGGAAAGAGAAGGGATAAGACTGTGTAGAAAGATGATTCTTACGAGATGCCTTGACCAGTTAGTATCAAGATGAGGAAAGATTAAAAAAGAGGAGGGCCATTGAGAGAGCAGAGATCGGGAGAGAGTTTGTGAGATCGGGAGAGAGATTGGAGAGAGCTTGTGAGATCGGAAGAGATTGGAGAGAGTTGGTGAGGTTGGGAGAGAGAGAGTAAATGGAGAGGGAGGTGACACACAGAGAGGAGAGGTCAGAGAGGGAGAGGAGAGGATGAGACGAGAGAGAGAGAGAGAGAGGAGAGATGCAGAAGAGAGAGAGAGAGATCGTCATTTTATATGTTTAGACTATGTTTTTATGGCGATTCATGAAGATAATATATAATGTAAGAAATTGAATCATTTCCAAATCTACTTTCTCTGTTTAAGTGGTAAATTCGAAACTTCCTAAATGACACGGTACGGGAGGTTATAAGCGACAGGACGATACATTTTAGGGTTGGGGGGTCTTCCCTTTTTCTGGGGGTATTCATATATGAACTTGTATGAGCCCCCACCTTACGCACCGTTTCCGGGCAAAAACCAGGCGAGCGCTCTAGTAGAATATACCCGACCCATGTACACTAACCGAAGCAAACCAGAAATACAATACCAAGGCCAGTGTAAACCTGTGTGCACGTTGAATTTTGTTTTATACACCTTGCCAAATTTCTCGTCCGAGAGTTTAATGGTCACTAAGTCGAATTACATCCAGACCCATTGAACTCCGCCAGTCCTCCCTGGCTTATCATAGCATCGAACCCCGCGCACACCTAGGCCCGGAATATGAATACTATGTGTGAGTCCACGATAAGTCGGCTAGGTCCATGTTGGTCTTTTGGGGGAGGATAATATGGATATCTGTGTGTGTGAGTCCAAGGAACTAACACCCACAGCTGACCCCACAGACCATACCCGCCCTCGCAGAGAACTCAACCCTCTCTAGATTTGGTGTTTGAAATTGGTAAGATACCTTTTTAATGAAAATCACTCTAATCCAGATTTCACAGTAACTCTAGAGGTTTATGTTTCGACAGCATTTGTCTATTGGAATTCTGGGGCATGCATATTTAACTCTGGAACCGGAACTTTAATAATATATATCTCTTCGGATAATCAGGAAGAGTCTTGGGGTACGCGCCAATACGGATTTCACGCCCACCAATTTCCAAAAAGGTGGTGTTTTCTGGTAAATGGAATCTAAACTCTCTGATCACCAGTGCGAACGCTGTGGAGCACGATCTCTATGGAATCGCTAACCTCTCATTCCTGCAGGAGTAAGGAAAGGTGTCTCCCTTTGATGTACCATCTACATATTCCCGTCCTACCATCCTGTAGTCTCTTGACATCTTGACATATAGCGGCAGTCACGGGGAATTGAACATGGGTCATCATCAGACCTCAGGTGCAATATTATAAATAAATATATATATATGAGTATATATTATTATAATCTATAAATGCTTTATAAAACTTTTTTTACCCATTTTATATATATTTCATTACTCTGTTCTTTTTCAATTTCTTCAACATATATAAATATATATATAATTATATATATATTATATATAATATATATATATCTCTATATATATATCTATTAATTATATATAATATTTACTCTATTAATTTGATTGGTTACATGAGTGAAGTATGGTTGGAGTGTGAGTAGAGAGAAGAGAGAGAGAGCGAGAGAGAGAGTACGAGAGAGAGATGAGAGAGAGGACGAGAGAGAGAGAGCATATTATACTAATAAATAATAATAAATAATAATATA
>JABUQX010061765.1:5000-11792 GCA_015478945.1 Trachelipus rathkii
TTCCCGTATTCACCCTAAGTTGTCCAAGAATGGAAGCACTCCCCTTTTTCCCCTCACATTTGAATTTAATTCGGCGGACACAAAATGAGTTCAGTTTTCTTATACTAGATATATATCAGATCCTCCGTCATCTAATAGATTTGCAATTACATGTTTTGATAAATGTTTGCGGTGAAATATTATTTTGGATAAATATTACAACATTAAATACAGTTGAGACATTAATGTGCTCAAACATTTCTAAAGAATAAACAATTTAAATT
The DNA here is from genome assembly GCA_015478945.1 of Trachelipus rathkii. NCBI lineage: Eukaryota > Metazoa > Arthropoda > Malacostraca > Isopoda > Trachelipodidae > Trachelipus > Trachelipus rathkii. Next base: position 5,264 of record JABUQX010061765.1, read on the forward strand.
TAGATATTATAGAGAATAATATAAAGTTTATACGAAGCCTGGTTGTTAGGTGGCTGTTTAGGTTTTAGTATAAGGTTTATATGCGGTAGTTTTCGGAGTGGTCGGAGAGTAGAGTTGATGGTCACCGGAATTTTGCGCACCGCACCGCACCACACCAGGGTAATTACACCACGTACCACACCGTACCGCACCGCACCAGTCATTTTTTTGCACCGCACCAAAGTCATTTTTTCGCACCACACCGGTATACACTGGATTTGTGCGGCACACAGCACCGCACAACACCGCACTAAAATGTGCGCAACACGCACCGCACCTGATGCATCAGTAAACTCTATCAAAGAGCGTTAGTTTGCCATATATATAAATTTAGAAAGATTTAGTTCTTTCAACAATTTTAACTAACTACGGATCAGGAAAGATGTCGTTTTGATACAGCCTATGATTGCTAGTGGTAAAACTTGTGGCCTTAGAGTTGAGTTTACTGGTAAGTTATTTTGGTTGGAGAAATTCTGCAATAAGAATTTTGATCAGATACCTAATTGGGTAAGTGTAAAATCATTATTTTATTACAACAAATTATTTTAAAATTTGTAAATTATTAATCTCGGATTTGAATAAGCGAGTAGCCTACCGCCGTAAAAGGTAATATTTATATAATATATATATATATATATATATAAGGTAATATATATCTATAAATATCATATATATTATCTATATATATATTATATATATATATTCTATATATATTATATATGTATATAGTATATATATAGTAGTGATGTTCCGTAACATATGGGACCCACTGAAGGGATTGACTGAGAGTCATCAAAGTGACAAAAGTTAATATTTTATTTTATTTGAATTATATTTTAAGTACGTGCCCCATTTTCAAAACATCACAATTACTGTCATACGCCTACAGGTTTAAGGAAATAATAATAACAATACGGATAATAAATATATGACTGATATATTAATAGGTTTTATAATCATAATTATACGAAATATAGAATAATAATAAATGAATATAATAATAATATAAATAATAATAAATAATAATATTAATCCATAATAATTAATAATAATAATAATAATAATCATAAATATACAATAATAATAAATAATTCAATAATAATAATAATAATAATATAATAAATAATATAAATAATATAATAATAATAAATAATATTACTTAATCAAAATACATTATCAGACTAATAGAAAAACGTTTATAACATGAAATGCAATAACAATACTAATAATAATAATAATAATAATAATAAAAAAAATAATAATAAAATATAATAATAACAATAATAATGATAATTTTCAGCCTTATAATATAATATCAATGAATAGGAATCTATAAGAACCATATTGATAACCAGAAATGGTTACGAATGAGTTAAATTAAAAATCGAAATAAATTTTTATAAATAAATCATGATCTTTTTTGATTTTATGATTTTTTAGATCTCTCTACTTTGATTTTTTGATTTTCTTTTAGTATGTTTTTTATAATATTTTTTTGTATATTTAAAGTGATTTAACTTCAATCGTATTTAAATCAAATAAAACTATTTATATTATGATTTTTTTTGAGAAATCGTTTTTCGATCTTCAACAATCTCACGGATTTCTCACCCGTAAAGTCTGTAACATTATTTAGTGTTGTGTTTCATTGTTCATTGTACAGATTTTTGGACCCAGAGCTAGGGCTAGGGTTAAAAATTGAAATATTGAAAGTTGCAAACTATTTTTCTATAGGGTTATTGCTCCATCTCTTCTCAATACATATGAATAGGCAGTATTTGAATATTTGGTCTACAAATTTTCAAGACGCTTATTAGAAAGACATAGATATGCTGGAGAGGGCACAACATAAAGCAACGAGGAGGTAGATTTTTGGCTTGAGGATAAGAATGGCTTGAAGTTGTCTAGATAGGGCCATGCGGCTTCTACAGTATTATTCTTAATTTATTATTTATTATGGTTGAGAGACATTCTAGAGAGGCCCATGTCGCTATCTTAATTTTAATTTTTTTATTGTTGACTGCGGACAATCTAAAAAGGACCATGCGGCTTCTTAGAATTATTCTTATTTTTATGAGTTGACTGGGAAATTCTAGAGAGGTCAATGTGGCTTCTAATTATTATTTTTAATTTTATTAATTATTATTGGTTGCTGGACAGTCTAGATAGGGCCAATGCGGCTTCTTAGTAGTAAAGTATTATTCTTATTTTTATTTGATATTTATTATTATGAGTTGACTGGGACTTCTAGAGTGGCCATACTGCTTTTAATTATTTAATTTTTATAGTTTGATTAGATATTTCCAAAGGACGCATCGCGGCTTTTAAGATATTATTATATTTATTATGAGTTGAGTGGGACATTCTAGAGGCGTCATGCGGTTTTTATATTATTATTTTAATTATTAAATTATAATATATACTATATAATATATATATATAATAGTAATAGTATATGTGATTTATTTATATTTAGTATGGCTAGATAATGAGGTGTGGGACGCCTAACGTAGGATATGTATAGACAGCTAGGTAAGCCGATATATCTCATACTTACTGCATCACTTACTATCCGTGGTAATATAAAGGTAGTATGTATCCGCTGAGAGGGCTTAGTGGAGTTATGGGTATACATTTGTGTTGCACGTGGCGGGGACACGCGTAGATCATAGATTAGGGTGCGTGCTGATGACGGCTGTGTTTGCTTTAGATGTTATCTGCTTAGGTCTTAGATGTTATGTAGATTTTGGTTTGTTTATTGGTGTAATGTGTTGATTCTACGGATGTGGTCGCAATGCGGTTTATATTATACTTATATGTGCGTTGGAATCCTCGGTGTGCGTTAAAGTTATGGGACCCTTGGGAAGGCGGGGTCTTCTAACGTTGTTCGGAAGTCTGATTTTATTGGTGTAGGAGGCATGAAGCGGATTTCTCTGAGCAGGGGGTTTGGCTGCAGCTTTACTTTATTGACCTACGGTATTAATGGGACGGTTAATATTTAAGAAGTTTTGGACATTAACCGGTTCCGATGTGGGTGGGATGCCTGTCCAGTCAGCACTCGTAGTCAAGGTGGGAGTGTGTGTGGTATTAAGAAAGCGAAGGTCTTGTGTGTTAGCAGCTGTCCGGGCAGTCGCGCAACATAATAAAATTAATAATTAGGAGATAGGCTGCGCATTCGGCCATTCTTAAGGATGTGTACCAGTCAACGCATGGACAATATTCTGGGTAAGCCGATATGGTTAGATGAGAAATGCGCGCTATACATGAAGCTGGCATGGCCTAATAGACTGTTCGCTCCAGGGTTCAGGGCTAGGGTCTAAGTATTGGATACATCAATTAATATAGATATATAGGTAAGCCGTACAGTTGATCTTTAGTAATGTCCATCAACTTCGATGTGGTGTACTCATGGTGCATTGGAAACTAATCACGTGTAAGAGCGTTGGTCCTTTTTGAGTTGACTGTCCCAGTGAACAATAAAACAAATTAATTATTGAGAAGAACGCATTAGGGCCGCAGAATGTCCTATGTGAACCGATAAATTAAGAATTTAAGAATTATATCTTGTTGTGGGAGGTTGATGTATTAGTGAGATAGTAATGTTCTTATAGATTTATGGGAGGACCTACATGGCGCGCTGAGGCGCGTAGACTGTGTCAGGTCAGATCGAAGAGCTCAGTTAATCTATGATCGCGAGTTGGGGTATACTTCATAGATGGGTGTCGGATGGCCGCTTATAGATATCGGGTCTCAGGGAAAGTGTGCATTACATTTCTAAGTAGCTTTGACGAATTAGATGAGTTAAGTAAGCGCCATGGGCCTATCTAAGAGGTGTGTGTGATGATTTGAATATTAAGATAGGGTGTGTGGTGTGTGTGAATCTGTGCTATCGTTGAGTGCGGGATCAAGTCGCGTAGAAGGGGGTCCTGGTATTATTTCGGACTAGTTAATATGATTTCTGGGGAAGCATGCGCGGACTGGTTCATAGAGAATTAAGTTCTGGAGTGTTCGGCGATCCCGTGGTTTGGGCGCTAACTTTCTGTTACATGATGGATAAGAAGAGGTAGATACGTAAGGGTAACGCTCGTGATAGCAGAGTAGGGTCTGGCGCTTCGATCTAATTATATTGAGGCGCTGATGTGTAACGCGAAGCAGTCTGCACTGTGTCTAGCGTTTGGTATGCCCATGCTAAGGCGGTTTCTTAGATGTCTTGCTGCAATTAGAAGTCTACACTGCTACCAACTCCTGTGGCAGACTATTCAAAAATTTAACACCCTATTACTTGAATGCATGCTTTCTTATATCAAGATGGCATGCTTCTTAAGTATTCCTCGGTTTTTATTTAATAATATATATGTATTTTATTATGAGTTGACTGGGACATGTGCTAGAGGGATAAATGTGGCTTCTTAATTATTATTTTTTAAATTATTAATATTATGTTTGCTGGAACAGCTTAGATAGGCCCATGCTGTTTTTAAGGATAATATTCTTAGATTTATTATTTATTATTGGGTTGACTGGGACATTCTAGAGGTGCCAATGCGGCTTCTAAATTATTAATTTTTATTGTTGAGACTGCGGACTACGTCTACGATAATGGCACCGGGGCGGCTTTTTAGTATGTATGGCTCGGCACTATTAATTGGAGTTGCCTGGCGCACAGTGTGTCAGTGGTGGCGTGACGAGGGCGCAGACATGTCTTAATTAGTGTGATTCTTTCTTAATTAGTCTTTATCTGTGCGTATGGGTTGACGTTGGATGTGCTAGTGGGCTATCGCGGCGTATTTGCACTATATTATTCTTGTTTGGGTATATTATTTCCATTGGTGAGTTTTGGTGAGCTGGGCATGTCTCGATAGGCTGAAGGCGCGCTTTTTGTGAATTATTGATTCTTCTTGATTATTGTAATTCGTTTGGGTGCGCTCTGGGCGGTCTAGGTAGGTCTGCACCCACCGTGGCTTCTTAATTACTGAATTACTTTGCTGGTGTGACTTAATTATCTGCACTTAAAAGGAGTTAGTCTCGCTTAATCGCTTCTTTAATTTCTTAAACGTAGTTGAACGGGACCGCTCTAATAGGGTTCTGCGTCTTCTTACTGTTATATATATATGTATTATATTATATATATATTATGCTGATTGGTTTAATATATATATTATCATAGTATTATAATATTAAGTGTCTAGGTTATATTACCTATTAAATATATAGCATAATCACCTAATAGGTAGTACTTGGCTAACCGGTTATGTATATATATTCACTTTGACCGGTGTGGGTGTATAGGTATTGGTCGTTTTAGCTGTTTATTATACACCTCTTACTATAGTGCCTATATAGACGCCCTCCTTGGAGCTAATACTATAGTATATATGGTGTACGTTATGTACGGGGTCGCTATGCGTTATTACACGATTATACTCACTACCCATTATGTTTAGGTCATATCTATATATATATTTAGTGGCTTTATCAGCCGCCAAATGGATATAATATTAGGGCGTAATACATTACATATATATTAGATAATATATAAGATAAATATAGATTTTATATATATTATATATATATCTATATATATATTATTATATATATTATATATATATATATATTTATAAAATATATATATATATAATATATATTATATTATTATATATATATATAGTATATAAATATAGTTAAAACACAAGCTACAGTGATATCACTTCTAAGGTGAATCTTGAAAAATCGAAAATCAGAAAAAAATCAATATTATTATATTAAAAAATCAATAAATCAAAAAGATATCAAGATATGATTTTTTGTTTTCGCTATAAAAGATACATCGAAAATAAGATTCTCCTCATACCTGATAATGATTAATTTCATTCTTAAGTGATATAATAAGTAAATAAATCTATAAATAAATGTCTCAAAGTATAGATAATAATAATAATTATAATTTTGAATTTCGATTAATTACTAGATATTAATAATAATAATAATAATAATAATAATATTTAAATAATAATAATCTTTTAATCGTTGGTGAATTTTATATAATATTGATAATAATTAATATTATATATTATAAGAAGAAGAATTAAGAACGATATCATTATAGAGTATTAATCATTAATAATACAGGAATATTGGCAGATATCACTTAGTTAAATTTATTATTTAATATAATAAAATTAATAGATTACATAATATAATACTTTAGCACCAATTAATAATTAATAATATTTTATTTTGTAAATAATAATTATACATAAAAATAATTCTAATTAATAATAATACTAATAGATAAGAAGAAGAAGGAAGAGAAGCGCATTCTTTCCAGGCCAGTCGGGCTGTCTACCCTAGCGGTCGGCCCGGGGGGCGGCGGGGGCGCAGGAGAAAATGGTGCTGCAGAGAAGAAGAAGAAGAAGAAGTAAGAAGAAAGAGAAGGAAGAAGAGATGGGGTATAGGCTTGTCCGGCCCACCTTGATTCAACTTTTGGTTT
>JABUQX010061766.1:0-15000 GCA_015478945.1 Trachelipus rathkii
AAGAGAGATTTTATGTATCTATATTATATATATATATATAATACTTACTATATATATATATATATATATAGTATATATATATTATTATTTATTATTATTATTATTATTTTTATATGTATGATTTTTTATATTATTATATTATTATATATTATTATTATTATTATTATTATTATTTTTGATATTAATATAATAGTAATAATAGATATATAATTAAATAAAGATAATAATTTAATATATTTATAATATAGTAATATGACTAATAATATAATATAGATAATAATGAATATAATAGATGTAAAATGTATCAACATATAAATTATATCAAGAGAATTTTTCTCTGAACTTATGTGATTTTTACTGTCTTATGTTTTAATATAGAACTTGGGTCTTCAGAATTTTTTAAAGAATTAATGTGTACTTAGATAAGCTGTTTGAAAGGCTAGTTTTCATAGAAAAAATCTTACTTTACTTCGCATTATGCACTATTTTTAATTATTTGTTATAGTAGAAGTAGATAGTACTTAAGTTAATTGTATAAAAATATATGTGAATTACCAACCCCCACAGAAATGCATAGGATTTAAGCTAATAACTGCTGTCATGCTTTTTTGAACTGAGAAACTTATGGATATATAGATATATTATTATATATAACTTATTATATATATATATTAAATTAATTTATATATATATATATAATATATTTTATATCTATATATATATATATCATGTACGATTGTTTCCCTTTTATGTTGGGCATGAAATGTATGGTACTGCTGCATTAAAACTATAGGGAAAATGAAATTCTAGCGTTAGCGATGATGATAGAATTTCATCCTTAAGAAGAGTAGCCGAAGAAATTTTCCCAAATTAATATAACAATTATCAGGATGTTTATTTTTTGTGTTGTTTTTTTGAGAAATTCACAAACAAAAACAAAGGTCATGTTTTTTCACTTGTCCATATTGAAAATTTCAATAATTAGTTAACTTTACCTTTAAGTTTATTTTAGTTAAAAAAGCACTCAGAATAGTTGGGTAGGAGCTACCTCCCTACTACTAGTATAAGGCCCTGATATAATTATACTTACTATATATATATAAATATTAATATATAAAGTGTATTAATATTATTATATTTTATTATCTATTTATAAATATATATATATAATATTATGATAATATATAATATATATTAATAGATATGAATTATTATAATATAATATATTTATGGCCCTTTCTGTTTTACGCCCTTGGGTCGTTTTTGATTTTTTTTTATATATTGTCGTACTATAGTGATACAACAATGATTCAGTGGTAAATGACAACTAAAGTTGGAAATTACTTAAATACTTGTGAAAATACAAAGGTATTTAAATAGTGTTTCAAAAAGGAATAACCATGAACGTACGAGTACAGTAAAACATTACATTTTGACAGCGATATCAGCTATATTACCGTGGTAGGTAAGTTTTTGAGCGGAGTCGCATGATGGTCGTGATTTCGAATCCCTATTGATCCTATGTAGAATTACTAGAAAGTTTCCTCGTTGATAGGCTAATGCCCGTTAGGTGTGAACTTTTCTAATAAAAAGAAAATATAATGTAAAAAAAAAGGGGGAGCCGACGGGACAGAGGGAGGGTCGTGTTCAACCAGTAGGGGGGGCGGAGGAACGCCCGCGACCACCCCAAATACCAAAGAGCGGGGTCCGGAGACCCCTCCGGGGGGGGAATAGTCTAACTCCGGTCGTCTCCCGGAAGGCGGAGACGTCCGACTCCTGCATTTTTTGCGGTTTACCTTGGGTATTCCTTTAGTTAAAAAAAAAAAAATTTAAAATGACGGGTCGTAAAACGTAAAAGGTCCTATATAGTTTTGTGAATAGATGTCCGTTCGACTTAAATTGCATGTTAAGTATTTAAACTAGAATATATTACTATAAGATAAAAACAAAACAAATTCAAACTGTACACAATTTGATGAGCCAACATTATATGAAAGTAAAGTAATTGAGGAACTAATTATATAATATAATATATAGTTATATATATATATTATATATATAAAATATATATATATATAGTATCTATATATATAATATATTAATATAATATATATATATATATATCAATATTATAGTGTTGTATAAATGTTCGTGTGCTTGTGATTATGATTCGTGCCTATGTAATGTTTGTGTGCAACAGAAAAATATAGAAACTTATCATGGAATTGAATATAAATAGATGATGAAATTTAGGCCCTTTATTTTTAATCTTTAAGAATTAAGATCGTTATTGTAACATTTAACCTAAATAAATTGTACGTAATTTTATTGATTCCACCAATTCAACCATAGGAAAATTTTTAAGTTATTATTTCGAGCGATTGTTTTAAAAGACACGTCTTTCGAGAAAAGTGCTCCGCCTAAGATTTGTCGGTTCGGAAAAACGTTATTGAAATTTATAAGGATTAAAATACGCTCAAACAATTTTGTTTAATAATATAAGTTAATGGGTTGTTGTTGGTTGTTTGTGTGTTGTGTTGTTGTTGTTGATTGTGTTGTTTGTTGTTGTTGTTTGTTGGTTGGTTGTTGTTGTTGTTGTTGGTTGGTTGGTTGTACTACTTCTACTTCTCCTACTACTAGCTATACTGATTAATGGAATGGGAAATTTGAAGGTACAATTATTTGGTCTTTAAAGATGTTCTGAATAAACTAGGCCGTATGAAAGTTGATTTAGTGCCCGTAATAAGTAAAGGAGACAATTAATTTATATAAAAATTGAAGATAAAAGAAAATAATATATTTTTATATAGTAATGAAATATAAAAGTAACAAAATAATACAATAAAACAGATTCCTAGCTTACTTACCGTCCAGCGCAGTGAAAATGTTATGAGTCGAAAGGTAGCCAATAAGAAATTATGTGAGAAGCTCCGCCCCTTAAAATGATAGTTCTGAGTGTGGAATAAGTGATTATGTTAAGTGTTACTTTACAAAATTTGTTTTCAATTTGTGGAAATGACTATGAATTATTAGCTTATTTGCAATATAAAAAATTGATTTTAAATAAAAAGAGATGTAGGAAGTGTCAAAAAAACTGTGCAATTTACCGAAATAGTGATAAATTCGTATTCCTGTGTTCTCGATGTAAGAAACGGTTTGAAAGTGCCCCAAAGCCATATTTCTTAAATATGGGTTGAAATAAATGTCACTATTCTTTCTACTAGTGTAGTTTTTTTTATCCGATGTGCCTGTAAGTGCTGTGTTAAATTAAGTAAGAGTAGTAAAAATGTAGTAATATACTTAATATATAATATATATATATATATAATATAATATATATATATATATATATATATATATTATTATATTATATATATAGTATATATATATTATATATATATATATGTATATATATATATATATAACCGTTTTTTTCTTGAAAAACAAGAATACCTAGGTAGAACCAAGATGGTACAGAGTGGAGTCCTCGGCTCCCGGTTAACGACGGATGGGACGAAGTGCCCCCGACGGTGCTCGTCTGGTCGAGCCCCATAGAAATGTAAAAAACAAATATCATATTTTTAGCAATATCAGTTATAATAACTGTAAGGAATTTACACCGCCCTAGACATCTATTTACCTATAATAGAGGGTACTTGTCGAAATTTTTTTTTAGTAGACCATTCTAGTTCGAGGTTACCTAATTCAACTTTGTTCCAACTAATTTTATTGTATTTTATTATATATATATATATTGATAATATATTATATATATATATATAAATATTAGATATATTTATATATATATAATGTATATATAATATTATATATAATATAATATATATATATATTATTATATAAACATAATAGCTATTTGTGGCAAGAATACCACTAGGGTAGAACGCCAAGATGTACAGAGTCGGAGTCTCTCGGCCTCGCGTTAAGAGTTGGGACGAAGTCCCACTGTCCCCGTCGGCTCGAGCCCCATAAAATATGTAAAAAAATTTGATATTTAATGATGATTTAGATAATATAATATCGATATTTACGAGCGCTAGAAAATCTATTTCCTAGTCATAGAGGGTACTTGTCGAGAATGTTTTTTAATCGCGGACGCTTCCCGTTCCGAGTGAGCCGTAATTCAAACTTGTCCAACCTAATCTTTGTATTGTATTTATTTATTTTTATTATTATAGTATAATATATATGATGTATAATTATAGATATATTATATAGTAGTATATATATATATATATTATATGATCTATATAGATATATATATATTATTATATATATTATATTATATGATATTATATGATAATTATATATAATCTTGATAATATTATATATATATATTATATAATAATAGATATATATGTATATATATATATAGTTATTATAGTATATATACTACTTAATATATATTATAATATATATATATATAACTTATAAATAGTATATATAAGTAGTAGGTAGGGCGCCATTTTGTGACGTTTGTGACTTGACACGTACCTGGATTTGACTGACGCGTGACCTTTTTTTTTGACTTGACTTTTTGATCCCTGTTCTTTTTGGGTTGACTTTTGTTGAGCCCAAATTTTATTACCTGATTTAACGGTTTTGGCTATTACTTTTGGGACTTTACTTTTTGTCGACAACCTTCGTTCCGATGGGTCAATTTTGGCCACGTTAATTTTTGGCTACCCTAGATTTTTTGAAGAACCTATTTTTTGAGAACCTAATTTTTTGAGAACCTAATTTTTTGAGAATCCTAATTTTTTGAGAACGCTTATTTTTTGTGAGAACCCAATTTTTTGAGAACCCAATTTACGGGCAACCTGATGTGTTTGCGAACCTGTCGAATTGAAGGGTTGCCGCCAACTTGCGAGTAGCAAGCCCGTTGTAGTATTAACCCCTATGTTAGCGCCCGTAATTTTCGAGACGTGGGATTTTTGCCACGGTATTTTGGCTAACATTAGGGGCTAGTCCTTTTGAGTGTACTTGTTTGGACCATGATTTTAGACCAACCCTTGATTTCCCATGGGTCATTTTTAGCCCCCGGTAATTTTTGGTCTTCCGTGGGTTCAATTTGGCCACGGGTAATTTTTGACTATCCCTTTGGTCTTCCATGGGTTATTTTTTTGCCCACGGTATTTTTTCGACACCCTTGGTCTTGCCATGGGTTTTTTTGGCCACGCAAGTTTCTGGGCCACTCGTGCCAGCTACTAGTTCGTTCCTAACTTGAACGCAAATGTATGGATAGCTAACTGAACACCCCTCCCACACACCACAGTACCAACAACCACCAACCACACACTCCACAACCACAACCGCCCCCACCCAGCACAACAACCACACACATTACACACACAATTATGAGACAGTGAAATATGACAATTATACACACATTCTACTATGACCTTACTTTACCCATATACACTTACATTTATACTTATTCACACGTACAAACACACTGCCAACCATTTGGTCTTCCATGGTCATTTTCCCGCGGTAATTTTTTGTCCTTTCTTTTAGGGACTTTAGCCCTTTTTTGATGTCTTACCTTGTTTGACATGGATATTTCAGCCTTTGTCCCTTGCATACTCTCATGGTCATTTGATCAAGCAACTGTTGAATGGTTTGATGGGTCCCCAATCAACGTAAGAAGTAACTAGTGATGTTCTATTATGTTCTATGAGTATTAGATGCGTGCCAGGTGAGTGCAGGTGAGTGCCAAGGAGTGCCAAGTGAGTGCATATGAGTGCCAATGAGTGCCAAGTGGGTGCCACATAGTGCCAATGAGTGCCAATTAGTGACCAACTGAGTGCCACGTTTTTTCAAGCCTTTTCCTACTCCTCTGAGCCCGAATGCCTAATATGGGTGTCTACATAGGTAATAGGTGTATGAGGTATCGAATGGTGTATATTACAATCTGCTAGAATGCTCCCTACACGAATTAGTATTTTTATAACACTTACGCGATGAAGACGCAAATTACCGGCGTATGTCCGCGCCGCGTGCGCTCGACAGGGCAATTATTTTCCGCGTAAAGGCGCCGTGCGTGCGTCCGCAGGACGCAAAAATTCCCTGCGTGACGAAAAATACTGATAATCATGTAAACTATTCAAGATATCGTTTTCAAATTACTATGAGTCATTCATTTTTATATCATACTTAAACATTTTAAAAACGATATAGGCTGTTACAATACCTTAAAGCAGTAAAGCGTAAAACAAAAGTATACTAACCTACCCTGTGGATTAGTTGCTTTGTTTTCTGCTTTACTGCGTTAACTCTCTGCTTTACTGCTTTAACACTCTGTTTTGCTTTAACTTTCGGCTTTACTGCTTTAACTTTCTGCTTGCTGCTTTAAATTCTGCTTTTAACTTCTTTAACTCACATACTAATACCTTAAGCGTAAGCAGTAAAACATAGAGGTGTTAGCTAAATCTTATGGGGATTAGTAGCCGGCTTTTTTTTTTACTGCTTTACTGCTTTTAACTTTTGCTTTACTGCTTTAACTTTCTGCTTTACTGTTTTTACTCATATATTTTATTAACATTATGTTTTTCTTTATATTTTTATTTTGTTTATTACTTTATTTATTATATTTTTATTTGTTTAATCTTTTTATTTTTATTTGTATAAAATATAAAAACACACAGAGTTTCTGTTATATAAGATTTGTATTTTATAAAGTTGTACGACTTTTATTAAAACCTTATTTATATATACAGTTTTAAAGGGAAGTAAAATCGCGTTTTTTCATTTTAAAGCCATTTATTACGATAATCGACTATAAATGATTGCCATACAAATTTTTTAGCATAAAATATATTTACAAGTTTTATTAAACATACATATTTAATAAACGATATAATGGAATATACAATAGATCCAATAAATTTGGAATATAAGGGTTGGAACAGGGTAAGTGACATAGTTTTTACACCAGCTTAATTATATAGTTTTAAAATAAGGTAATATAATGATTATTACAATATAAATTTTAAGTTCAAAGAATCAATAATGTGAACAGTAACGTTTTTTGCTCAATAAACGGAAATCCAATGTCCTGTTGAGGTGATGTGACGAGGCATGTATTGATATGAGGCAGGTATTTCTCGAACTTACAGAGTTATTTCGTTCATAGCAACACGCTAAAAGCGAGTTCCATTTTAAAACACGGATTTATTTTCCGCTTTCATTCATCTTTAATAATTCAAAAGTAGGTTGCGTACTGTCAATTTAAATGAGTTGAGGATGCTCAAGATTGACCACTACAGTGATGGGTGATTGTAGAACGATCAAAAGAGAGATTTTCCTAAGGTACTCTTTCTCAAAATGTTAAATGATAGGCGTTACAGCTGAAAGGTCTGCAAGTAAATCATAGGCGGATAGAATTAGCTATTCTTTTGCGTATCTTCAAAGATTTAAAGCCTGTTTCCCGCTATCATTACATGATACAGAATTGGCTATTAGTTCCGTAAAAAGGCGAGTACAGAGAGATAGGTCTCCGTTGTAAAACATTTCATAATCACGTCGTGAGGAAGTCATTCCCATGTAAACTGATACCTCTAAGTCCGAAAGGTGTGAATTTATAGGGGACTTTTTATATTGCCGAGTTAGGCTTCATGCTCCACAATGCTATTATTACTTTTGTGGTAAATTTCGTTCACGATGTTAGGGATATTGATACTGGATAATCCCTGTGTAAAATTAAATAACTTGGTTTCAACTTCTTATAGGGTCTTTGCTGTAGTACTCAAGAAGTGAATTTTTCAAATTTCAAATGCGCTGGTGGTGAATTTTCACTTTGCCTACTAGAGATAAGTCATAGCAACAGTTTAGAAAACGGTTCTGGATACACGCTCGGTAGCAGTAGGTTACCTTTTTATTGTTAAGAGCAATTTAGGAATTTGAACCGTGAAAAATGATTTAAGGTATCCTCAGATGGTAGATAATGAGTCTATTCTTGAGAGAAGATATCGCATTTAATCGACGAAAAGTTCCTTAAGTTATTATGACTTTAGGTGCTTAGTCTATATGGCAGCTTCATCTTGAAGCTAAAAAACCACATAGAATTTGAGGATGAGATTGGTTTACATCGTCCTGAATATTAAACAGAATTTCTATAGTAGCTTCTATAGGATAATTAGCCGCTGATGCCCTAGTGAAGTTCAGTTAAGATAGACTTCAACCTGGGTGAAACCATGTATACAGGAATTGATCTGTATATCTATGATGGTCACAACCGAGGAAGGATCGGGTACTCATCAGTTTTGTCAATGTTGTTTTACATATAAAAAAGACAGTTAGAGGGGTCTAGGTATTGATCAAGAAGTGCGTGGATATTGGAAACTCTGAGAGGAACTTGTATTCGGTAATGAGATGTAAGGATTAATACTGATAAAATTGGATTCTCCTACACTGATTTGTGTAGTATTCACGGAAGAGAGATCCAATTCACTCTTAAAGCAATCAGGACTAGAAGGATGAAGGAAATGCATCTTGCATGTGGGAGTTGGCGTATAATGACATTTTCATGTAAAAACCTTACTTATTACACAGGCTCGTAAAAAGTATTTAGTTAGTTTAAATAGGCAAGATTACATCAAATCCATTGTTTTCCTTAGAGGTTTTTTCCGCCTTAGTCTTTTCTTTGATGACATGCTTCTTGTCCCTCGAACCTTGTCTGACATTTTAGTCTTATTTTACGCTTTAACATCAATCGCAACATCTCATCTGAACAGGCTTGAACGCTTTTTTAGGTGTACGAGGATTTTTTCTGCGCAATATCGTGAATAGTTGACCTGTTTTATAGCTGTATTACCTATATATCACCTTTCCTGAGTAAGAAGGCCTTGCAACTTTCCTATGCTTGGAACAATGCCACCAAGGACATACACCCTGCATTTTTGTTTCGCCTGAATAACCTTTCTTCGTCATGTTTACAGGGTGATTTTCCTTATACTAGTTAACTGTGGAGGATATTGATTAATGAAAAATAGATTGACTACACCCTCTTATATATTCATTATGCGTAATTATTCATTGTTTCTTTTAATATGACTATTGCAGTAAAATGCGAGCGTGTGTAAAGGGAAAGGATTTCTTCACATACTTTATATGCACGCGTACAGAGTAAAAATTTGATCTATTCAGAGGTAGATTAAGGACATTAGGGAATTGGTTAGTAACTTTACTCTCTTTTGGGAAAATAGTCTATCTTATAGGGCTTTAGTTATAATACATAATTGATGATCAATTTAAATTTGTAGATGCACCTTGATGATTGAGCTCTCGGATTGGGTACATGTAGTAAATGCAGTACATCGATCTGCTTCATCTTTTAGTTAGTGGAGTCATGCGTTTTTCTCCACGATATAAGACCTCTTCAACATAGTAGGTGCATGCATGAGTATGTCAACTCAGCATCACTTTCGAATATGTTTTACGCTGCATGGGTGATCGTTGAGGAAAAACATATCACGGTCTGGCAGGTTTACATTTACTTTTGAACTTAAAGATATTATTACTTTATTTTCATAGACGCATTTTAGTTTTGTATACCAAGTCCTTACACATAATCTTATATAAAAGAGAACGTTTAATGACTAAAATAGCAGGTCACGCGATTTGAAAATATGCACGCTCCGCAAAGTAAATTTCTATGATAGTATTCTTTTGTTAGCGAAATGTTGTCGTATTCATGCTTTTGTCAATTGTAGTCCTTCAAGTAACGAGTTCCTCCAATAGTAATATAAGTTTTCAACACATTCTTACAACTTCTGTAACCCCATCCAGAATTAGATTGTGGGAGAATTTCTATGTCCGTCTTTAATATGATTGTCAACATAATCCCTACTATTGTAGAGCCTTCTTTGAAGTTGTATAGGATTCATTAGCAGAGTTGTAAAATCCGAGAGTTTATTATGGATGTACATGTCATGGAGGCTGAAAGAAGGCAGAGTTATATAAAAGTATCTAGACTCATCCATGATATAAGAACAAGTGTAAATGTATGACTTCTTACCTTCACTTGGCTTTATTAAGTTAGTTAACTGGCAGGATATCTCATTCACGGAATAAACTGCTTATTTTCCTTTACCTCTCGTAGTAATATTTTCAATTTATATTCCATGAGTTAAGGATGAACTTTACTTTTGGTATTCATGTTTATAAAATCCCTTTTATTTTTACCATTTAAATCGCCAGATAAGTATAACTTTAAACTAATGACGCGGAATGGTTGGATATGTGAACTTTAAAAACTTCCGTTAGTCCAACCGGATTCAATATCTTTTCTAACATTTCTCTGTTCGAAGAACTCTTACATAATGTTTACTTTATTCCTGATTATCTTTTGATTTTGTTTTCTTTTTCACCCTATGGGCCATACGTCCTCTAGTTTTTGACATTTCTAAAGAATTGACTTTATAGTTCTATGGTCAGACCTGTTATAAGAAGATCGTCCAGGATATCAATATATTTAAAAGTCTACATTTTAGTAAATATTATGCATGTTTCTTATGTACGTTGGACTCTTTCACTATGCAGCTTTGTTACGGAAATTATTTGTATAGGTTATTACCATAGCGAAGCAGCTCCTTGACTCTCGACCCCTTGAATTCCATCTGAATCTGTCAAATGATTTAGTTCTCCGTGTCGTCTTTATAATTGAAGTCAAGCATCGGCCACTGTAGCTGATCTTTATATTTTTATTTGCTCAACCAAAGTATATAGAAGTAATAGTTCAATGTAGAAAATATAGTATTGAAAACCTTATTATATAGAGATGTATTTAATCATTCGGATAAATCTAATGCAATTGTACATCGAGCTGCGGCGATATGGTTGTTTCCCGGTAGGAATTTTTTCTTACAGGTTTGATGTAGAGATAAAGTGCTCTTCACCTCAAATATGGCTTTTAACTCTTTTTTCTCCATATTAGGATAACTTAAAGCAAACCTAGTGAAACCCCAAAACTATTTGGCTCCTTCAGATTGAAGTAATACTTATCAACTACCTTCCTTCGCCTCCATGTTGTCTACTGAAACACGTGTGTAAGCGTATATATATAGTATATATATATATATTATTATACTATATATATATATATATATATATATATATATATATATTATATATATATATTATATATATAATAATTATTATATATTATATATATATATATAGTTGTACAAAAATGTGATATAGGTGCAAAGGGAAAAATGAGAAGAGAAAAAATTTAAAATACGTTTATTTATACACAAACATTACACATTAAGTATTGTGATAATACATAATTACAGATTTAATCCAACTAGAAGAACCTATTATAAGGTGTTTTTATTAGTCGGCTCTGTAACACTTTAATTTTATCTATTGCGTAAGAAGTGCATGTGGACTTGAATCAGGCCTAGGTTTGCATGGGATATTATCTGAGTCTGCTAATGCGGTTGTATTTAAGATTATAGTTCTGGGAAATTAATAGTTGAAGGTTCTTGTTTGATATCATTCCAGCCTTTTACAGGTCCTTTCTTCCAGTTACGTGAGAGATACAGCTATCAAATCCAGATATTTGAGCCTTTAACTATTCATCATCAATTACGATCTGTCCTCTTCATTCAAAGTTATATGTGGTCTTTTAAATTATTATATAAGCTATTTCTGATTACGCACTCTATTTAGGTAAGCCTCTCCTCGTAGATATTATTTACATAATCTTTCATTTTTTACTTCAAAGTTACTTCATTGGTATATACATCACGGTTACGGGATACGTGGGAGGAGTTAGTTGCAGTAGTCGTTAAGATTATCAATTTTTATGGCATCTGGATATAGATTGCGTTCTCATGGATGTTAATGTCTGAATTTAATATCCCGTACACTTCTTTTCTCATATTTGGTTTTCTGTTCAACTTTAGGATCATATAAGCTAGGAGGTAGAGGCTGGCTGGAAAGATAATGAGTCGTTCACAATATAAGGATTCTGTGGTGCAGATGTTGCTGCTGCTGTGATAAGAGTTGTAATGTAGGCATTGGGCTGTAAATATTGCGTGTAATGGGGGTTGTGAATGATGAAACGTGATTTGTGGATTTTGCGGCAGTGTGCGGCAATACGTCGCATATTTGAGGTTGTGATATGAATCTGAAAGATGAATTCTGTACAAGATGCTGTATATTATACTTCATTTTCTCATACTAATTATATGGAAGTACAGCAACCTTCTTCATTATTGGGACAACCACTTAGTTAATCAGGGGAGCTATTACGGAGAAGAGTAATGGAAGGAAACCCACCTCCCTTCTGTAGTAACTTCTTTTTAATTTCTCAAATTTTAATGTGAGGGAGAGTTTTTTAAAATGATGTTCCTATAGCACGAGTAGCTTTACTTCTGAGGCTTGTTTAAAGGAACATTTTCTTTTATAAATTTAAACAGACTTCCCATACACACTGGATGAATTTCTCATCTCACTAATTACTTTTTAAGTTTTAACTTTTAAATTTTTTATGAAGAGGTAAATCTTTGCAAACTCGAGGACTGCATCTATTCAGGTATGTATATCGTTTTTCTATCTAGTAGGTGCAGAATGTTGGTAGGAGAGCACTTGTGCGTGTTTTTTGGGTGAAGTTCCACATAATAACGCGTGGGGGATATGAAGTACTCTTTTATATACTGTTTAAGAATCTTTTCCTTTTGAGAGGAATTTTGAGTTGCCAATACATTAACTTGATCATGTCTCTTCTCTGTACAAACAACAGTAATACTGCGTTTTAACGAAAACTTCGCATATGGCTTGCTTTGATGAAAATTCTGCGTTTGAAAAACACAGAGATATTTAGATGGTGAGATAAACGTGAAGCTTCTGCTATTTCAAATGTCATTTGTGCATTTAAATATCTAATTACAATATTTTGTGGGCTTGTATTATGTCAGCGACTAATAACGTTATATGCTATCATGAAATTGATCAAATCTTTATATTTCTTGTAATTTTGTCCTGATAACATTTAGACACCATATTATTTTTAACAGGGGTTTGTTCATGTATTCCATTTCTTAAATATTTAATAATAGAAGGTTTACCACATCCTGTCGCAGCTACAAGGACATGTAGCCGACTCCGGAAGTAAAATTTCTACACATCCATACTCGTCAAGTAAATAATAGGAAAAAATTAATAAAGCAGTAAAGAGTAAATCAAACCTACTAACTTGTTGAAAATATATTATCTATTGATTTGAGACTGTTTTACTGTTTTAAGGGTTGTAAAGTATATGTGTTTAATAAAATTTCGTAATTTTATTAAAATAAAATGTTTTATATACAGAAACTCGTGTGTTTTCTCTACATTACAATATTAAAAAATAAAAAAGTATTAAAAGCAAAATAAAAAAAGAAATAATAATAAAAAGTAAATAAACAAATAAAAAATATAAAAGAAAACAAAGTTAATAAATATAATGAGTTAAAACAGTAAAACAGAAATTTAAAGCAGTAAAGCAAAAGTTAAGCAGTAAACAGGTAAACTAAAGCTTATAATGCCATAGGTGTGTAGGTAACACTCTATGGGTTTGTATCACTGCTTTACTGCTTTATAGGTATGGTAATGTATGTGAGTTAAAGTAGTAAAGCAGAAAGTTAAAGAGTAAAAGAGAAAGTTAAAGCAGTAAGCCGAAAGTTAAGAGCAGATAAGCATGGAGTTAAAGCGTAAAGCAGGAGTTAAAGCAGTAAAGCTAGTAAAAAGAAAGGCAACTGAATCGCTAGGTGTTAGGTAAAAGATCTATTTTTTACTGCTTACTGCTTTAAGGTATGGTAAAGTATATGTTTTTAATAAAAGTTTCGTAAATTGTAGTAAAAATGAATGACTCATAGTATATTGGAAAACGGAAATTGTTTCGAATAGTTACATTGATTCATATTTTTCGTTAGCGGGAATGTTTGCGTCTGTGCGGACGCAACGCGCGGGGGTTACGCGGAAAGTATTCGCGCCTGCGGGCGCACGCGGTCGGCGGATATCGCTGGTAATTTTGTGTGATTGCGTGCGCTGCGTGCGAAGAACGCGGCGGCTGGGGTTTACTGCGGATGGCTGACCTGCGAAGCGGTACTCGGACTCGGAAACCGTTGCGATCATAGTAACTGTGTACCTTTTAGATATGATAGTTATGTCTATGCGCTATAGATCGTGAGTGTTATAAAAAGCTAACTGTGTAGGAAGCATTCTCAGATTGTAATAATACACCATTCGAATCTATGAGCGGTTATTGTTATCCTAAGGGGTGAAGACACACATAATTCTGGGCATTCGGTGGCGTCTAGGGTGTTAGGCCAAGGAAAGGGAGAGTTAAGAAGAAATGAGAGTTGGAACACGGACAAGTTATTGGCAGCTATGTGGGCTCACTTGGCAGCATGGTGGCACTCACTTGCACCATTGGCACTCCTTGCACCCACTTGGCACTTCATTGGCACTCCACTTGCATGCACATGGCACTCAGCCTGTGCATCATCTAATCCCATAGATCACTAATGAGATATCCTAGTCTTACGGTGATTGGGAACATCAAGCCATGCAGTGTAGCGTGGTGAAAATTGTAACATGGATTTTGCAGGTTGAGTCTTCGCTATAAAAGTGTTCGACATGGTAAGAATTGAAAGAAGGGCTAGTCTAAAGGGAAGCGAAAAAATTCGGTGGGTCAAATTGACCATGTGAAGACCAATGGTTGGCAGAGCTTCTTTGTTCGAAAGAGTACGTGGGAGTGTTTTATTCTGAATGATGCAGTTTCTTCTGAGCTTGAAAGTGTGTGATAGTGTTTTACTGTCTAGTGGGGAAATTTCTTCTGCGCTCGTAAGTGTGTGGGATGTGCGTTTCACCGTGTGCGGGTGTGTGTTGTGTGTGTGTGTGTGTGTGGGGTTCCCACTCCATTCCCAACATTTAAAGTTTAGGGAACGAAATATGTGACGGGTGGGCCACGAGTGGGCACGAAATTGGCGT